>JAAQRH010000803.1:0-29056 GCA_013186785.1 Fusarium pseudonygamai
ACTGAAAGATATTGGATACTGACATTTGCCTCAGCTCTTCAGCAGCGAGTTCAACGACCTGAGCCTCTCGTGTCATGATAACCTCATCCCAGCACAGGGTGTTGCAGGGCATCAGACTTGCGCCGTGAGAGGTGCTTTGCCCGGCCAGACCAGTGTGCCAGGACTTCAGTACGCCGAGTCTTTTGGATTCTCTTACTCCCACAGATGGCGAAACATCGGTATCATGATCGCCATCGGTCTGGCCTATCTCGTTGCTGGCATCTTTGGAAGCGAGTTCATGAGCTTCGCACCCAACGGTGGAGCTCCCCTCGTGTTTGCGAAACGCCGCGATACTTCGAGTTCAGACTCTCATGACGTTGAGAAGTCCGCTCCGTCATCCGGCAACCCCAGCGTTCTTTCGAGTCGGATTGGCCAGGTTGCCCTCAAGTGGAACCAGCTCAGCGTCGACATTGGCGATAATCATATTCTCAAGAACATCTCGGGGTACGTCAGGCGAGGAGAGCTTACTGCTCTCTGTGGCGCCAGTGGAGCAGGCAAGACGACACTTCTCACGGCTCTGAGTCAGACCAACTTTGCGGGCAGTATTGTCAGTGGAGAGGTTCTGGTCGACGATCAACCTCCCAGCTCGAGCTATAGAAAGACAGTTGGTATGATACAATCCCATGCCGGTTTCTACGGATTGGTGGCTAACAGTAGTCTCCAGGATTCGCGCAACAGATGGATCTACACGACGGGACAGCAACCGTTCGGGAGGCCCTCGAGTTCTCTGCCCTTCTACGACAGCCAAAGCACTACTCCAAGGCCGAGAAGCTGGCCTACGTCAGCAAAGTCTTGGACTTGCTTGATCTTAATGATGTCCAGGATGCTCTAATTGGAGAAGATGGCGGCGGTCTTGGTGTCGAGCGACTCAAGAGAGTAACGGTGTGTTTACGACCTCTCCCGATCCCAACCATTGAAGCTAACCTTGGACTTAATTAGATTGGTGTTGAACTTGCTGCGCGGTCCGAAATCTTGTTCGCCGATGAGCCAACGTCTGGGCTGGATTCTCAAGGCGCATCTCGCATCGTCCACTACCTAAAGACACTCGCCCGTCAAGGCCAGGCAATAGTTGTCACTATCCATCAACCCTCTGCTCTGGTGTTTTCCCAATTTGACAATCTGCTGGCCCTGTCTTCAGAAGGCAATCAACTCTAGTAAGTGTCCATTCCCAAGAAATCTATATATCTTCGCAACCTGACCATGATGTAGCTTTGGCAAGGTCACCGAAGCTCTCCCGTACTTTGCTCGCAATGGTGCAGCATGTCCTGAAGGAGCAAACCCCGGTGAATTCATCCTCGAGACTGTTGGGGCAGGTGTCAATGCCCGCACTTCTGACAAGGGCTCCAACTGGGCTTCGGCATGGGCCGGCTCCCCAGAAGCCACTGCACTTGGGCATGAGATCGCTATCAGTAGTGATACTCCAAAGGTCCTCTCACCTGGAGTCGCCGAAGAAAACGCCTCTGAGCACAACGCCTCCGAGCACAACGCCTCCGTGATTCTTCAGACATTGCTTCTCACAAAGCGGATGCTGCTCAACCAGTGGCGAAGTCCCCCGTATATCTACTCGAAGATCTGGGTGCATGTCATCAGTGCTATTCTCGTCGGGTTCACTTTCTTCCAGATCGGCACTAGCCCGCAAGATCTCCAAAATCGGTGAGTTTTGCTCCAACTTCTACACTCTCTTCAAATCGCTAACCAACCCAATAGAATGTTCAGTGTCTTCTTTATCCTCTTCCTTTGCAACGCCATTGTAAACGTGATCTTGGCCCGTTACTTCTTTGCAAGCCTGTACTGGCAGTTTCGTGAGGGACCGTCTCATGCATATGAATGGATTGCTTTCGTGTCTTCAACCATACTGTCAGAGATACCCGGCGCTATCTTGGTCACCGTTCTGTACTTCGTGATTTGGTACTTCCCAGCCGGTTTGCCTTTGGATCAAGCCGGTTATATCTTTCTATTCCTTCTCACGTATGAGATCTTCCAAGTAGGTCACACACAGATCCTTGTAGTTAGTGGCACTCCTCTGACAATTGCAGGTTCTCCTTGGTCTCTTCATGATGGCCCTGAGCCCAGACCTTGGAGCAGCAGGAAACGTTCTCGTGTTCATTGTGTGCACTTGCAACTGGTTTAATGGCATCATCGTTCCTTACAGCCAGATCCAGGTCTTCTGGCGTTACTGGGTAAGCCACAGCGTTCCCGTAACTATCCTCTCTGGCCTTTTATCTAACATAAATACAGCTCTATTACCTATCTCCATTCACCTACCTTCTTGGCGGAATGGTGACGGCTGTGACCTCATCTCTTAAAGTGTCGTGCTCACCAGCAGACCTCACAATGTTTACCGCCCCTGCTAACGAGACTTGTTCATCCTATGCATCTGAATGGGCTGTATCAGTGTCCGCCCAACTGCTCAACCCCGACGCCTCTGGTGACGACTTTTGTCGGGTATGTCGTTGGACTAGTGGGACTCAGTTCTTGGACCAGTTCAATCTTGGCGATGGCCAACTCGGCGGACAATGGGGTAGTTGGGGAATCTTTGTCGTGTTCACGTTCAGTAATCTTGCCCTTGTCTACTTCTTCACTTGGGCCACTAAGGTGAAGGGGTGGAAGCTATTCTACTTTTTTTAAACAGAGTCAACTAAGTATTGTCACCGATCAACCGGTTAGCCTTGCCTTGGTTAGGCGGTGAGCATCAAGAGCTCAATTAGGCTGAGCTTGGCAGGTTCATGTTTTTTATTCTACAATGGCAGTTTTAATACATCACTCTTATTATCATTCGTCCTGCTCTTCGTTCTATGCTGACATGTACCGTTGTCCATCGATCGTGATACTTTTTGTTGCTGACTGCGATATTATCGGAAACAGTGAAAAATGGAAAATGACCACCTCGAGAAGCCATCACGTGGCATGAGACCGAACACTTAGTGGTTGTACCTATTCCACCTCAGTCTTCTCTTAAACAGTGTATCCGGTGAATGAATGTGTGTTCCTATTCAGGGCACGCGATATTGATACTACAAACTACGAATACTATTGAACTAATCTATTACAGCGCCAATCAAGCACTGATTGCCGCTCTGAGTGGGTGTTCTCGTCTCAGATGACCCTCTTCCTCCACGAATGATCCTAAATGATTGATAGCGGCATCAGGGACTTGCGCCTTTCCCTTCCCTCGAGCAACAGCATTCGCTTTAACCATGACCTCATCCCATTCCTTGTCCGCCTCACTCAGCCAAGTGATCGCCCCTCCCGCACCGAGTTCTAGATCATTGCCAGACTTGACGATTGTGCGGATCACGACGGATTGGTCGACGGTACCGCTGGCACAGATGTAACCGATACTTCCAGAGTATATGCCTCGCTCACGTTGACCTTCGAGAGAGTCAAGGATCTGGACTGAGCGAAGCTTTGGAGCGCCCGTCATGGAACCAGGTGGGAAACAGCGTTCGATGACCTTGGTTCCTCCTACGGACGGGGCAACATGGGACTGTATTGTTGTTACGAGCTAAGTCATAGTCAGTCATGGTGTCATCAAGTCACACTTGGAAGATGTAGTCTTACCTGATGGACGGTCTGATAGGTCTCTACATGCAACAGCTTTGGCACGGAAATGGAGCTTGGTGGTGAGATGTTGTGAAGGTCGGATCGAATGAGGTCAACGATCTACCTAAAATTAGTCAAACGAATCTTAAAGCAACGGGCTTGTGCTTACCATTAGATTTTCGGCCAGCTCTTTGACGTCAGTCGCAAGTTGATGCTTCCGCCTCTCATCCTCAACTGGATCAGGGTCAACAGCAAGGGTGCCCTTGATTGGCTTCATTTCTGCAACTCCATTACTATCGATGGAGATGAATCGCTCAGGCGATGATGAAAGGATGGTCTTGTCATGGGCGGCAAAGTGGATATAGGCAGAATACGGCGCGGGATTTCGTTTCCGAAGGTCAAGATACAGGCTGTAGGGATCTACCTCCGGGCTCTTTGCCTTGAACTTTGTTGTCAATGTAAGCTCATATGTCTCCCCTTCTTTGATGGCCTCCTTGGCTGCCCAGATCGTGTTAGAGTAGGACGCCTTGTTGTCGAGCGCGACGAAATTGGGCAAAGGATGCGCTTCAACGTAAGGTGGCGATGGCGGTGCGTCAAATACCTCACGGACACGATTCAGATAGAGGTCGAACTCGGCCTCATCGATGCCTATCTTGCTAGAGGCACCAATGGCATTGCCGATCGGATCCTCTTCACCTCGACGTATCAAACTGAACAGCGTCCACTCTCCAGTATAATTGTCGAGTCGAAGCACGGTGTTTGCGAACAGTTGCTCGCTATCGCTGTGCTTCAAGCTGACATCTTTCTCATCAGGTGGTGTGAACTGGTAGCCAGGTAATGATTCTCTCTTGAGCTCATAGCCAAAGTAGCCGATGAGCCCAACCTGGAGCAAAGGCTGACCAACATCTGTCTCTTGGTCCAGGGACTCATAAGGCAGTGTTTCGGTGTTTGCCACGATGGTCTCCTGCTGGAACTTCTCCAGCCACGACCAGTAGGAAACACTCAGCCTCTCCGATTTTATGTTCTTGCCATGTTGATAAAAAGACACGTGCTTCGACTTGGTTGAGTAGCTCAGTGTAAAGGAAGCCCAAGATAGATAAGAGTTACGAGAGTGTGAGTCTCTAACCTGCAACCAAGTCAGCATGTGGAAGGTGGCTAGCAATCAGATAGAGAAACTTACCTTGGCGCTATCAAGCCACGCCTCACCGTCTAAAGATCTACCCCGAAATAGTGTTTGAAACACAATCTCGGCAGACGGGCCTTTGCCAATTCTAGCAGACTTGACGTAATAAGGTGAGGGCGGTCGCACTGTGTCGGCCTCGGCAACCAATGCCTTGCCCGAGTCGGTTTGCTCAACCGCGTTCTGCTGAAGTATGTACTCAGGTAGCGACGCGTTTTCAAGAACCCTGCGCTTAGTCCATTGGTTTCTCGGGTTACTCGTCACCCAAAAGTCCAAGACGATATCTCGGAAGTTTGAGAGGATCTGCTTCCCATGAGCAGAGCAAACGCTTTCGGGGTGCCATTGCGTGCCGAAGACAGGACGTTCCCGATGTTGAAGTCCCATCAAAACCTTCTTAGAAGGGTTCTCTGGGTCGTATGTCCATGCTGTGACTTGTAGCTCCGGTGGCACATCTAGAGAGTGTCAGCAAGAACATAATATGAAGTTTGAATATCGGGGGGATAAGGTACCTTCAATGTCCAATACAAGACTGTTGTATCTTACTCCATCGAACTTCTGTGGCAAACCACTCAGGATACCTGTGCCGCGGTGATGAATCTGACATATCTGACCATGTTTGATGTTTGGGGCATGAATGATATTGGCGCCGAACGATGTACCAATGCCTTGATGTCCAAGGCAGATCCCCAATATGGGAATGTTGACTTCTCTTATAAGCCTAGCGTTGAAGCCAAAGTCCGCTTCGCGCTGCGGTGTGCCTGGTCCCGGTGATAGGATGATGGCATCTAAATGAGGGAGGATGTCGGATTTGAAGTGATCCCTGGGACAAACAGTTAGTCTTTGCTTATGGTTCGAGGCTTTGTTCCTTTTTTGTTCTACTTACCATGAGAATTGGTCGAATCGAATTATAGATACACTCCACTCTGGATAAGGCTGGCCATCATGGCCCTTCTGAGTACCTTGGAGAAGTTGTAAAATGTTGTTAGTGTAAGAATCATAATGATCAATGATGAGAACCTTGATCGTGCCCATTTTGGAAAGGTGTGATGCAGTGTCAAGTCTCCGATGTTAAGATGAATTTGAACAAATTTGACTTAGAATATGACAAGAAAGTCAAGTATATTTTAGCAGCAGACCTGCTTCACTTCAACTTGATGCGACTAGCGCGGGTTATTATGCAAGCCGACTCAACAATAGCAACTCGATTCAGAGATAGACGCTGGGGTCGAAAACACATACAGTCTTACCCACTTTGTTCCCCACGAGTACTGCTAACCAAAGAGAGTTTCAGACTTGATGCAATGCGAGCCAGTAGCTGGCTGTTCTCAGGATCCTCAACGTGCCTCCATGTTCATGTTCCCAGTCAGGAATGACTTGAGAATTAGCCCGTATCGTGTCATTGTAGCTTGCGTCGGGGATGCACAGCATAATCCAGAGATACTGATGTCGTCAGCCATGGTTCAAGTGCTTGTAGATGGTTCGGCGAACCCGAAAGTGCATAGCTGCCTTCCATTTCTCGTTACAACGGCAGGGAAGGCTGCCTGCCGAGGCATAGACTTACAGAGGTTAGAGCTTCACTTCAGTCTTATACACCGGGTATAAGCATGTGTACTACCTCCATTTCATATTCACTAAAGCAGAGCTACTTCCCGTTGACCATCCCCGGAATCTCCCCGCGTGCCATCACGACATTGCAGGATCATGTTGCGAGACGTGGCGAAGAATAATATCGAGTTTAGAATCACTATGAACGCTGATAAGAAGACAATTGTGGCTAGCCTATCTGCCGGCATGCGGCTGACATTACCAATCCTTCACTCTCGGGTACGGAGTGAGGCAGCCTGACAGGAGTCTTGATGCAGGTTTGTTTAAAAAAGCGTAGGGTAGGGTTGCCCCCACTCCCGGGTACAGGCCACAGATACGCATTTCCCGATATGATCAAGCGCGGCAGGACTGTTTGGCTAATTGCAGATCCCTGTAATCACGCTATAACGCGCTAACTTGATCGGAAGAGGATGCCCCCGTCCCTCTCGGAGCTATGTAGACGCCCTCTGCTGTCTTCTGTCCAAGCCCGTTCCCTCTTACCATCGCCTCGGAGATGCAGCCGGTTCTGTTTTCGCCGAGTCGCTCTGAGACTACCTCTCGCCGGGCCAGGGACGCCTCCAAGCAGGGCCCCTGGCGGTGCTCCAACTGCCCCAAGGAGTTTGCTCAGAGTGAGTACGCCCTGTCACCCGCTGTTACGGTCAATCCCTTTGAGCAGATGTTGGTTCGTGCCTGTACCGCCAACAATCGCACTCATAGCCCTGTCCGCAGTAATTTTCCTCAGTTGCCTGGTAGGCTAATTAATTTTTCTTTATCTCTGAAGAGGAATATCGGTACAAGCATCAGCAGCGCTGTATTCAATCGTCCCAACGACAAAAGCTATCCAAGCAAAAGTCTTGCACAGCCTGCGCAGCTTCCAAACTGAGCTGCGACCTGGGTACGCCGTCATGTTCACGCTGCATCAACAGGAACAAGACGTGCCGATACGTCTCGGCCAACAATCCCAACGCCGCGTCTCAGCAGATCGAGGCATCCCAACGGCCTCGGGGCCACCACGCTCGCACCAACTCGGGGCAGCCCTATGATAGCAATAGCGTTGCCGGAAATAGCTCATCGCTATCAAGTTACTCTACTCGTCGTCAATCAGATCTTGAGCTTGAAGCTGTCATGCATGACGCGGGAGACCAAAGCCGCAGTTCTGCCATCTCCAAGGGCCTCTCACTTGCAGCTGTCCAACAACAGCCATTACCTGCACCTGCGTCTAACGGTATCAATATAAATGGGTGGCATGCGAACACGCAGGCAAACAGACCCATTGTTGGCTTTGGAGATCCTACGCCAAGTCCGGGCCAGCTTGAGAGGGACGGCATTTCATTATTCAACTTGACCAATGAGGCAGACGCTTCGTCCCGATGGCAGCAAGAGATACCTTGGTTCTCGCAGAATGCATTCCTCTCACCTGAACTGCCTATATCGCCAGAGCTCGAAGACCCTTTGCAAGGAGGTGGCTTCACAGGAGCTTCTGAGGACCTCAACTTCGATCTCCTGGGTTCACTTGGGATCTTGACTCAGAATCGGATTACTCCGGGTCAAGCATCTCAACCGGGTGGATTTTCAACCATGCTGAATACTCCAGTCTCATCGGATGGCCACTACCCAAGAACAGCATCCATCGAAAATCACCAGAGCAATCAGAACTCTCCACTTGATGCGGAGGCCAACGCTGAACAAGGCAAGACTCTTCATGGTGCTGTCAAAGCTGCGCGTGGTACGGAGTTGCCAAATACGGCTATACCACGTCAGCCATATGGTATCAGTCGAAATCTGCAGTCATGTCCTTTTCACAGACTCCACAAAGACGATGATCTCATTAAAATGGTCAGCAACTACCCCAGTGTCATGTTGCAACCTGGAGTATATCCACCATTTGTACATCACAAGCTTTACCGATGTTCTGCTGGGGATGTTGCAGAACCGCTCGCTAAGGCGTTCTGCTGTGTCGGGGCTTTCTACGCATCTGTTCCTGTCAGCGAGACATTTGTTTACTCGCTCATAAATGAAGAGACCAACAAGCTTGTCAAAGGATTTGTAAGTGAACGGCCGTGTCCGACCTAGTCATCTACTCTCATTAACAGTGTGCAGCATCAATTACCCGGTTCTGATGCTGACATGCTTGCGGTGGTCCACGCCATGTGTATCTATCAGATCCTAGGGTTCTTTGTGAGCGTGAATCCAGAACAGACGCGTGCAGCCGAGTCACAGCAGATGTTCTTCCTCAAGGTAGATAACATCTCCCCTGGTCAAGTTCAAGAAGAAACATCAGCTAAAAGTGAACGACAGATGACCAGACGTCTCGCCAAACAATATCTTCAAACCTCAACAGCAGAGGACGGTGAAGAGAGCAACTGGCGCAAATGGCTCATGGACGAGACAATACGAAGAACCGTTTTTCTTGTCAATGCGATCAATACCCTTTCCTGTCGCGTTCAGAAGCAAGATCCAAACTACTTTGAGCCTCTAGACAACGACCTCATTCACAACTTGACCCTCCCAGCACCTGAGGCTATCTGGAAAGCCTCGTCGGCAGAGGAATGGACTCTCGCCAAGTCTCAACTTCCTGCTGACGACTTCGCACGGACAAGAGTCACTGTACGCCGGGCTGTTGATCAAATCAAGAGTATTGGAAGGTCTGGAGATCGAGGCGCTCCTCTTAGCCCGTTCCAGTTCGATATGTTTGATGACTTCACAAAGCTAGTAATTGCTACAGCAGATGTACAGTAAGAGAGTCTGAGGATTTATGATCAAACCGTGTAAATACAAGAGCGTGTCTTTTCGTATTTGCAACACATTACATTCATTCCTGGCAATATTACATATAATCATCTATTTCAAGATTAAACAGCAAACTGGTGTGGACGACCACCTGTTAATTATTCTGTAGGACAAAATTGAAGACGCGATGCTCATCAACCTATGGTGCGATTAAAACATTCTTCACTGAATAGATGGCACTCAAGGCCGCAATGAGTAGCCGCAATGAGTAGTTGAGATATAGTTAACATATCTCATTGTGCGCAGATAGTTAAATTTTATGCAAGTGCATATATACATAGAAATTGAGCAATGCATTTGATACTTCCTTCCAGCGATATTGGCGAACTTCCCGGCGTTTACAACTCCCTAGCTTATAGCCTTCTCATTAATCCGGTCCAAGATTACCAGGCGCTCCGCGAATCCCTTACCAGCCTTGCTTAGAGCATCAATATTGTCCTTTTCTCTTGATAGAATTACATTCTCAGGATAGAACTTTCCGAGGAGTGCTAACTTCAGAATAGGGTCTGAGGTCGGAATGATGTGGATTGTGTTTCCATGACCATCCTTTACTCGCGGTGAGATGACAAGTCCAGGTCGCGAGAGGATGTCTGCCGCGTCGTGGACAATTGTCTTGTGTATGCCAGCAGCACCTTGTGCCGACAGTGCACTGAGGATGGGTGATGACGTTCCATTTGTAGGTCCCTTGTCGGCTTTGACTTCATACGCGTAACGTCGGCCACGGGCGATCTGGCCGAGGTCAACGGAGACAGACTTCCCTGAGTATAGCGTCAGGCGAAGCTTGACAACGCGTCGAAGAGTATCCTTCCCCGCGTCGATGGCCAGAGAGGACTCGGTGACCCTGGTATCTACCCCTAACAGAGAGGGCAGGTTCCAGCTACCGTCCCCAGATACGGCTTCACTTGCTGCAAGCTCTGTTCTGGGAGCATCAATGTACTCCTTGTGCTCGTAGTCAAACAAGACCTCGCTCTCCGAGTCATAAACATGGGCCGGATGATAACGTAGTAGGTGAAGAGAAGTAGATCCGGACAAGAAGGCTGGCAAAACGAGGCCTTGAGAGTACTGGAAGCCATAGCCACCTCGAGGGAGATGTCGCGCTGTGAATACCTTGGCCAGGTCAACAATAGCGACATGCTGGATTGTGCCTGTGAGGCAGTGTACAAGAAAAAGCTTGCGAGGCTCTTCTAGATCGCGGATACCTCGGTCTGAGTCTCGAGGAATAACGAAAGGCACCTTGTCGTAGTTCTCAAAGGGAATCAAACTATCACGAAGAAGAATCATCCGATGAAGCCACTCATTATAGAGCTCCATTAGCTGAGAGTCGCTCCGAGGTCCCAATAGGAGGCCTGCAACGGCTGGAGTCCAGAGATGTCCCTCACAGGGACTTCGAAGTCGTATCTTGGGATGCGCGTTGGTAGGGTCGATGCTATCGTGGACGTATCCAACAAGTGTCTTTGCGATCTTGTTTGCTTGGATCACAATCTCTCTTCGAGCAGTATCCTGGGACGAGTGGACCAGTGGCAGTGTAGACTCTCTACCCGTAGTTGCAAGAGAAGCTGCCAGACCATTTACAAGGACAGTGCGGGCAGGGACATCGTTCGGTCCATCTGGACCAAGGCGAGATATGATGACATCGAGCAGTGGCGAGGCGGTCGCAACCAGCTGTCGGACACTATAAACTCCCGGGGGAGTGTAGAGCGCATTGTTGATGATCAGAGGGTAGCGCTCAGCTTTCGAAGAGTCGTCGTTGTATGGGGGAGATGGGGGAGATGTCATGGCAACAAGTCCGTCTTTCTGAGTCCACGAAGGGTAGACTGTATAGCCCAAGGTGAGATTTGCAAGATTGGCGAGTCGGTAGGGCGGTGCGGAGGAAGGGGGAGGAGTGATAGCGGAGACCATTGTACGGGCCAGAAGCATGTGGTTGGAGAAAATCAAGGTTGGACAGAGGATTCGAGGGGGAAAAGAGCAGACGAGTAGGAGGGGCAGGGCTATGATAGAGGACCGAATGATGGACTTTACCGACAGCTCGGTCGGTTGCGGATGCAATGTGACTGTGTTTGATGCGTAAATAATATCCCGATACTGGATATCCAGACCGACTTTTGCCAGGTAAATAATTGTTTCTCCTTTACTCTGCTTTCTGGATATCGTTCTGAGGAATCGGGCGCGTGCACAAAAGAACTGTAGAATGGAGTGGCCAAGATGATTGATGAATAACGCGACGGGAAGGGAGATTAATCGCTGGCATTAAAACATCCCCATACGAGGCTTAACACAACGGGTCCTCGGGGCGTATTGTCTGTCGATGTCCGATGGCCCTGACCAGATGTTGGTCCTCGCTACGCCCCTTAGTCCTGCTGTTGGTTGAGACAACTGCTGCTCCCAGCGCTTTCTTTCTTAATCCCAGGTAGTCTTGCCTGAGCTGAATCGAATTGGCGTCTTCTCGCTGATGCTGAAGCAGTTGGTTCCTCTGCCCATTCCAGACTAAGAGATAATGGGTTAGGTTGCTCAGCGAAGAGAGGTTAGTAGTAGCGCCATGAAAGGCTTTGCCCAAATAGTATTAACTGTCACCAATATAAGGTCTGGCGCAATCAGCATGGGTTCCGCACGCAATTGTGGACTTGGCTTCGGAGACTTATGGCAGTTCCAGGTTGCGCAACTCCGAGGCCATCGGAGTTGGGTGGCATAGTGGGGATCGACAGGTAATGAACCAATGCTAATAGACTTGCTAAATCTCATGCAAGATATCTGCATGATACTTCATGGGAGGAATTAAAAACGTGTCTCTGCTTTATAATTGGACATAGATTGTGTGCTTGTGAATGTTGCCAGATTTGGCTGTCAGCTTAATCGGGGTGATGGTTCGGACCACGATATTCCACCATAATGGTGTCGAATTACTAGACAGCTGCAGTGTATTTGTGTTTGTAGTCATTAAATAGCGGTTGAAAGGTCAATTCCACTAGAATAGCAATCACTCACAGCTGCTGCGTAAACTTATCCGCCGCTCTTGACTCCGTACCTCGGAAATCTACTAAGCGAATTTGCTGAAATGGCTTCTACAACTTTTAGTGCCGTGAGTGGTGCGGCGACGGTCTCGACATCACTGGCACCATTCTCAGGTACAGAAGGGACCTACATGCTACCTCACCACGCCCGAGAGATAGAGAGATTACACCGCCAACATCTCTTCATGAACACTACCACTGGAGGTCAATTGCTCGTAGTACCATCTATCCACGAGAAGAAGTCTTTACGCGTACTGGACTCGGGTGCTGCTGATGGTAAGTTCCTGTTACTCGTAGCCTATACTTGATATTGACATTGATAGGCTTCTGGCTACGTGATCTGCCCCGCCAGCTCCCATCACATGATCTGGAGCTCTACGGAGTCGACATTGGATCAGATCTCTTCCCTGTACCAGATGATAACACCGATCATAGGGTAGAGCTTCGCAGCCACGATGTGAGAACTCCCTTTCCACCTTCGTGGGACTGGTCCTCCAAGTTCGACGTGATCAATCAGAGACTCCTTATCTGGGGCATCCAGTCTACTGAGTGGCCTCGTGTCATCTCGAACCTTGTTTCATCTCTCAAGCCTGGCGGCTATATACAGCTCGTCGAGGCTGAATGGATTGATCCCAACAATCTGGCTGATGAGAAAACAAGGCCTCAACTGAGAAAGCAAGCTGCCCTACAGGAGTGGTCCACCGCCACCTTTGGTATGGACATTCATATTGCTTACAAGCTTGAAGAGCTTCTACAGGACGCTAGCTTAGAGGATGTTCGCAAGGTCCAATTTGATCACGGTTATGGCGCCCTTGCAAGATCCAAGGACCAGAGAAATGTTTCGGCTGAGCTTTGGGTGGAGTGTTTCAGGACCCTGGATGAGAAGATACCTGGTGAGTCGAACATGTAACGACAATAGATTTGGTACTGATTAGAATTGCTTTACAGAAGGTGGAATCCCTGGCGTTGCGGCTAATTCGAAGGAGTTCCATGAGTTCCTCGATGCTTTAGAGGTCGAGATAAAGACTTACGGCTATCAGCCCAAGCTTAATTATGTATATGGACGAAAGCCCTTAGCTGGATGAGAGAAGAAAATTAGATCTATATAGATCTACAAGTCTTTATTCTGTCAGTTAATAGGGCACATCTGGCTGAGACAGTCATAACAATGAAACAAACTGGGCTTGATATGACACATTGACCCATGTGCAGATGTTTTGTTGGAAGATTGTATTGCGTAGAGTAAGGTCTATAGATTATCACAACTCGGTATGTCACGAGTAACAAGTTGTTACGTTATGATAGGTATTGGAATTCTCCTCTGTTTTATGCTTCTAAAACTGCTAGTTGCTACATCGAGGTTTTACAAAAAAATGCCATATATGAAAGATGCCGAGGCTGAGACATATAGGTGAGATTTGCGCTCGTAGTTGAGCAAATATAAGAGTAGATGGCCTAAATGCTTAGCCAAAGTTCTTCACAAACTCGGCGAAACGGCGCACCAGATCCAAGGCCTGCTCACCCGACAACCTAGGGTCACACAACGACTCATAGCAAGACTTCAAATCTCTCTCGTTCTCGCAGGATGGACCCCCCAAGCATTCTGTGACATCGTCTCCCGTTTGCTCCAGATGGATACCCCCAAGATGACTCTCAAGACTCCGATGAACAGTATATGTCTCCTCAAGCTCAGCCAAGAGGTCTTCAACCTTTCTGGTCTTGATCCCCTCTGACGTAGTAAACGTGTTACCATGGCAAGGGTCACACATCCAGACGGGTACATGACCGCTGAGCTGCACTGCTCTGATGATGGTGGGAAGTACCTGCCTCACCTTGTCGCGTCCCATGCGAGTGATGATGGTGATCTTGCCATACTGTGCTGTATCAGGAGCCAGAGTGCCAAGGAGGGCAATCACGTCTGCTGCTGTGGCCTTTGGGCCGATCTTGACACCGATAGGGTTTCGCAGTCCACGAGCATACTCAACGTGGGCGCCATCAAGTTGGCGAGTTCTCTCACCTAGCCAGATTGATGTTGCTGACAGGTTATAAGACTCATGCGTGAGAGCAGATTCATAGGGGAGGTGAAGCGCCTCATGCGATGTGTAAAGATGACACTTGTTGAATGTCTTGCCGGGTACTGAATTCTCTAGCCCAGTGACATGGCGGATGCTGTTCTGCGTCGCCGCAGCATAGAAGTATCCCAGCATGAGTCGCTTGGGGTCTGGATTTCTATCTTCCAGTCCCTCTGAGTTTATGATATGACCTCGAAATGCGTGCACCGTTTCGCCACTTGGGAGAACCTCGAGAGGGTTCGACCGTGGCTTGGCGTATTGTCCTGCAATGCGCCCAAGTGGTATGACAGGCTTTCCTATCGCATCCTCAAGTATTTGGCTCTGCTGATGGAGCAAGTCAACCTTGCGATGAATGATATCGTGCTGTATATCGTGGAAGCTCTCCGCACAGTCTCCTCCTTGGATGATGAAACCACGACCCAGAGCGACATGGTAGAAGCGAACTCGGGCCTGCTCTATCTCCAAGCGACTGACAAGAGGGGGCAGTTGCTTCAGTGATGAACAAACGTCCTCCAGAGCATCTGCATCATGGTACTCTACGGCCTGAGCAGCGTACTTTGACCGCCATGAGTCTGGCGTCCAATGGATGGCCTCATTTCCATTCGCCGCGATTTCCTTGACTAACGTTGAAGCCGCGGACTTTTGGTTCCGGTGACCGGCAGGAATCCGGAAGTTGAATGTCTAGTCAAGATGTCTTAGCAGTGGGATCATGTAGAGGTTTGGCTGGATAAAGACTTTACCGGTATCTCAATATGCATCGCGGGTATATGCAACATAGCCCGTAGTGGTTGCCACTTGTCCAATTATGCGATGGATGTTTACTAATGGATACCTTGATGAGGTATGAGTTCCTGGTACAATGTATTTTGGGAATAGAGGCGATTTGTGAAGATGTCTTGAATCTCGATATTTACACCGCTGAAATAAACAAAGGCATCTCTCTCTAAATGTAATCGACCAAAGATCTTCCTGGCATACACTCGACTTCGCGTTCGGTCAATAGCAGCGGACAGAGGCGAGCCCTGCATCTACAATTACAATGTCACAATTTTGCGTGATTTTGCCTCTGATTGTTGTGTTCCAGCTTGCCCTAGTTGCATACCGTTGCTGACCAAAACGTGCCTCGTAAGGCGTGGGGGATTCGTGTACGATGCTATCGTGGCAAAAAGATCCTGCCATAGGGCCCGATCCGTTAATGCAAGGCCTGAAGGAGAGTTTCTGCATGTCGGAGTTGGAACTGCGTTGATGCAGTAGACCGAATCGTCGGGGAGACCTTGCTCGGACATACTTGACCATGGTACTTGGCCAAACATGCGGCTGCATATGCACGTCGAGTCACAATCCTTCGTCAGATTTAAGAGGGCTTGTATGGGGTAACATGGTGAGTGAGGTGCAGGGGTTTATGATGCGGAAACCATGTTTCGCTTCATACTAAACATACCATTGTTGAAGTTACCCTCAAAGTAACAATCTAGGCATACATACGACGAGCTCATGAGATACGAATCAGACTATCAGATGATATCAAGTTTGAGTAATCTTATCTTGTGACTTTCAGAGATAGAATTGAAGCTTTAAATAACTAACGACTATTTAAGATATCACTTGAAGATCATGCACTACCTGCTTGAAGCAGCGGAGCATTAGCTACAGCCTCAGATGTCTCACGTTGCATATCATCAGTCCAGGTCGTGGTGTTTTGGCCGTTTTTATGTAAATACGCCAATTTCTCCACCACGTGCTTTCCAGCGTAAACAGGGCCATACTTCTGCGGGTTCGAGGCAGTGCAGCAAGCCTTGATCGGCTCAACTAACGCTTCTCGATTAGGATGACCGAACCAAGCAATGGAGTAGCGCGCCGGGATAATGTCAGGAATGTTGCCGTCGGCATCAGGCTTAGGAACCGGCTCCACAACGCGATGCTCGGTAGAGATGAGAATGTCGTTGAACCAGCGGGACAGCAGATCCCCAACTATTCTTGGTTAGTCATCTTTATGGTGCATAAAGGAATCTCGGGTCTCGCTAGCTTACCGTTGATTATGGCGCATCCGGGAATCGGTGGAGCATCGATGTACTTCCCGTCCACTCGGCGCACCTGCAGACCCCCACTCTCATCGTTGAAGAGCAAGGTAAGGGTACCATAGTCTGTGTGTGCCGATGCCCTGGCCCTGTCTTTGAATGCAGCCCGAGTCGTCTCGGGGTAGTAGATGACGCGAAAGAAATGGTCTTTTTCGTCAACATGGGGCTCAAAAAAGTCCCCCTCAACACCAACCTGCTCTGCCAGGACGCGAAGGAGAACAAGATGAACCTCATGACACTTCTCAAAGAAGAAGTTCATGTCGTCGCGGAACTCGGGCCAGTTCTCAGGCCACTGATTCGGCCTCGTTGGGTCGTTCTCCTTCCCAACGTCAAAAGCCTCTTTGAGATCAGAATGACGAGAATCGCCTGAGGTTCGAGCGGGAGAGAACCATCCATGGAAGCCCTTGGACTCTCCCGTCTCAACCTTTGCCTTTTCCGATACAGGTAGAGCGAAGAACTTCTTTGCGTGAGAGAAGAGATTTTCTCGAGCAAAGTCAGGGATGGAGTGGTTCGCCAGGTACACAAATCCGACATTGACAAATGCGTCGAAGAGTTTTTGCTTCTCTTTGACGCTGTCTTCTAGGACTTCTGGTGTCCTAGAGATGGAAGGTCCGATGATCTTGGCAAAGTCAATGACTGGGAGACTGACAGTTTCTTTGGACGCCATCTTCAGAGATTCTTTGAAAGAACGAAATTATTTTGGTAAAATTGTGTGAGAGGTTGGTAGTTCTTGGTTTTACCACACTGCTGTATCTATCAAGCGTTGCTCAGATTTTCAATTTTGGACCTATGATCGATTTATGGATTCAAACTAGAACAATGTCTCAAAACGCATGCTCAATCACAGTCATCAACAACAAGAGCCTCCTGCAAGTATCTGCCGATTAGACTGGAAAACCATGAATGCTTCCGTCATACCCAAACCATGTCTGCTTTAGGTGGTAGAGACGATCCGGGCCGCATCGGAGCTGATAACCCTGTCAGTATACCCTGAACTGTGGACGACATTACAATTGTCACAACGAAGTAGCTATGAACCCTTGGCTTGTCTTATGCATTTAACCCGTATATCCATGCAAGTCCGACTAAAACTGCGCCAAGTTGTCGCGTCATCGAGGACCGCAATGTCGCGTAGACGCGGAATTGGAACGCGACCTGCTTACGTGAGGCTCGTTCGCCACGTCATGGTTTACGCTAACCCGAGGAAAGGCTAATTGATCTTCACGAGCCGTTTCGAGAGGGTGAGTGATATGCATTAGCTCTTACAGGGCTCGGAGCGTGCTGGAAAAATACGAGAATAGGAAGTTGACATTGCGATTGCGTCAATTCCAGTCGCATGTTGAAACATGGTTAAGTGAATTGTCGACATACACTTCTGTTGATGTGCTTTTCTGTCGGGAAGACGAGATTACCGAAATGGAGGGGCTACATACCTCGAGCCAGAGACCGAGGCTCGTGTTGGAGACCTAAGCAACTCCAATACTTAATAACTCGATTTGAGATCAGTCAGACGGTCTTCAAATTTTTATTCCAGTCATCTTCTCCACTCTATCAAAATGGTCTTTGAGTCAAAGTTTCCGAAGGTTGACCCGCCCTCCACGGACGTGTTCAACTTCATCTTCAACACTGCTCGAGAGAAATATCCCAAAGACAAAGTTTTATACCGGGTCCATGATACCGGGGAGACGTTGACTTTGGAAGCGCTTGAGAACAGGAGCTTGCGACTGGCTAGCGTTCTTGTCAAAAAGTACGGAATCAAGCCTAATAATGTGATTGCATTTTTAGCCAACAACTCTGTGAGCTATCGCTCTCCCGATCCACACAACTGATTTAACTAACACTTGCGAGATAAACTATCCTATTGCCTTTTTTGCAGCGCTGGCAGCTGGAGCTACAATCTCCCCCATTCCTGTTCAGCAAGGACTTGATGCCCTGGCAATTATTCCCAGGCTCGAACAAGCTGACGCCAAGTTGATTCTAACGGACTTAAGCCTGGCATCTATCACAAAGCCGGCAGCTGAAGCGTTCAATGGGATTCCTCTGATCAGCCTCGATGGTTCTTCTGGGGGGATCAGCAACATTGAGGATCTACTTGCCGAAGAAAATGAGCCCTTCACTGGTTTCAGGCTCTCCACCCACGAGGAAACTGAGCAGCACTATGCTTTCATTTACCGTACCAGCGGATCATCGGGCAACGTAAAGTCATTCCTCACAACCCATGCTCACTGGGCTGCCAATCTACTCACCACTCGCCTGACCGTACCCTCCGACACAGATCCCGAGAAAGACGTTTGGCTGTCCTCTCTACCCTTCGCCTACGGAATCAACGCAAAGCTCAACCTTGGTCTGAACATCCTCCTTGGTATCCCAGTCATAATTCTTACTCAGCCTTTCGACCAATCCACTTTTCATCTCATTGACAAATATGCCATTACCTTCCTCTTCATCACTCCACCTCTCGCAGCCCAGATCGCAAAGTCGGAGAAGGTTGGGGTCACTTACAAGAGCATCAAATGGCTTCTATCAGCTGGGGCTCCAGTCCATACAAAGATTCGGGATGCCGTCCAAGACAAGTTCAATGGTGTTCGTCTAACTCTCGAATGGGGGACGACAGAAACTCTCCTTATCACCCTCCAGGTCGACGAGGCTTCCTCTGTACCCGGATCAAGTGGTACTCTTGTGCATGGCTTCGAAGCCAGGGTCCTTGATATTGAGACCGGCAAGGACCTTGGCCACAACGAAAAAGGAGAGATCCTTGTGAGGAATACACTTGCTCGCTTCGCCGGTTACAAGGACAACGACGAGGCCAACAAGGATTTTGACGCTGATGGCTGGTTCCACTCTGGTGACGTCGGCTACGTGGATGAGAATTCCAATGTCTTTATCGTTGACCGGCTGAAAGAGCTACTCCGTGTCGGTGATGGCTACGGTACTCACGCTTCAGCGTCTGAGTTTGAGGCTATCCTCTTTGATCACCCCGCCGTAGCAACAGCTGTCGTAGTGGGTATCCGCGACCAAGAGACGCAACAGGAGCATCCCACGGCATTCGTTGTGCTTCAGCCAGACGCGACACCAAGCCACGACTTAAAGGCCGAGGAAAGGTCTTCGGCATTGGACAACTTGGCTAAGGAGCTGGAAGGATATGTTGAGACGAAGCTGGGCAAGTTCAAGAGGCTCTCGGGTGGTGCATTTTTCGTGGAGAAATATCCTTATGTCGGTTACAAGATCAATAAGAGAAGGCTAAAGGAGCTGGTACATGTCGGTCCATCGGCGAATAGCTTTGCGCGATGGATCAATGCAGCTGCTTGATCATGGTTCAGACGCGACACTACTTATCTATCATGTATGTCCATGTTACTTCAAGAATGAAGCTACTGTTTCCACATATTCGCAGAGTCAGTTACGCTCAATCAACTGGTAAATGATTATCAGACTATTTACAATTCTTGAAAATTTATGGATATTTAACAAAACATTAAATCAAAATCACAATCCATTACAAAGTCATGTCGGGCCTTCAAATGACTCCACATTGCTTTGTCGGAATTGAAGCTGCGATGATCTTTCACGCTGGTTTCACAATCATTGCAGTACCATTTATGCCCATGCGAATCTGTCTGTCCGAGGCCTCTGGCCCGGCCGATAAAAGTGAAGTGTTTCCTGAGATGATTGATTGCTTCCCCTAAGGTAAAGAATTCGTCTTGATGCTTGAAGCAGGTTAATACTGGTTGATTGCTAAATACTGTCAGTATAGATCGTTCTATTATCGTGTTCTATTATATAGTGCATACAAGTTCATGGCCAAGGGACGTTTGTTCCTTAATGCTGTTGTGGTAGAAAGGTTTTATTTTTAGTAGTCTGGGCTAAATGTGAGGGGGATGCCAGGTGTGAGGAATTACAAAAGGTATTCAAGCATGGGGACTTGGGGCCTAAATATACTGTTGGTAGTAAGAGGAGCTAGGCATGGCTTAAACTATAAGTTCCCTGATTTCATTTAACTTTATTATCCAGTCTGCTGCGATTGAGGGAGAGAATCTAACGTTAGGGTAGTGACAGCACAACACAGAGTATATTCCAATTGGTCAATTGCTTGTCTATCAGTGGGTCCCCCGAATCTTCCATTCTATTAAGCCAATAAAGAGTCTAGCACGGCAACTTCCGACACCACCATCAATCACAGAAGTCATCAGCATGCCTGATTCATTACTTGGAGTGGCTGCAACGAGGCATTATAAATGCTCTACATAACTTAAATCATATCATGTGATACTAATATTTTACAGGCCTATCCGCTACTGCTTTTCGTCTTACAGCTTTGAGATCTTGAATCTCAACAGTTCATCAACCATCAATTGACAACAGCCGAGGCATTGTGCTGGATCGACTAATGTCGTTAGCTGCTCTGTGCTCAAATGGTTCGTGACTTGCTCAATCATTTATATTGGATTCTATCAAGGAGAGATTTCTTCAATGACAGACACGCAAGCGTTATGTACAACTTCAGGAGCCTCATGTCGTCTTATGAACTCAGCCAGTCTCATCATCACAGCCTCGGCAACAATGAGCCCTCGTGTAGACTCCAGGTTAGTCTTCATTACCCCAGAATTGACCTGTATGCCCGATAGTGCGAAGTTTGCTTGATAGAGTAAGCCAACGACCGAGATAAACGCCACCGGAAGTGCAACCGACTCTAGGTGCCAAGGGCCCGAGGCACGCTCAAAGTCTGATACCATCACATCTAAGATCAGCCCTGCTTATGCCCGACGAATCTTGGATTGTGCTAGGATGATCTCGCTCGAAATGGGGTTTCTCTTCTGAGGCATCGTCGACGATGCTCCTGGATGGGGCACAAATGGCTCAGCAACCTGCAAATCATTTCGTATTAATTCATGTTAACCGAAATGGACAGAGGTCTCATGTTGTATCTAACATTATTGAGCTCCTTAAACGACATATCGCCACATCAAGCGCAATCTTTCCTAACCTCTAATCAAAGCTTCCAGGAATACAGATAAAAGCTGTGGACTTACTCTGCTTGAGCTAAGGCACATTCTGCCTCGATCTATTTCGACACTTCAGATCGTTCAGAGAGGCACTCTCGGATATCTTTAGTTCCGAAAATGTCTCTGAACAGTGAAGTATCATGAACAGTAGCAGCGGCCATTATTGTGATTTTGAAGTTCTGAAAGACATCAAGGCAAGACAGAAGTAAGGATGAGTCTGGAGTCTTATGATAATTAACGGTGAGGCTTATGTACAGTCGCCCATCATGACAGGTCCGCGGAAACAGAGCGGCATAATACCTAGATTTATTATAAATTTAAGCTTTTATAAAGAAGTATGCTTAAGGATTCTTAGTTTACTAGTACCTTAGAGTTATAGATACTTTCTCATAAATTCCACTATTATCTTTCGTGCCTCTGCCCCCTCAGGTGATGGCGTAAGTGGCCATACGTGAACCATCTCCTCTACCTCAACATACTTGAACCTCTCCAGCTCAACACTTCCCGCTGCCCAGGTATCCATATTCTTGGACGTACCGCCATTGCGGAACCGAGCACTGAGACGTCTTGCATCTGCGCAGAGCAAGTCGTGCGTTCCGGAGAGGAGTAAGATTGGAGGCAAGTCTGCAATATCGCCAAAGAGCGGGCTGACCCTGGGGTCCGAACGTGCCAAACCTCCAGTCCACACATCCGCGACTACGTGCAAGCCCTCGTGGCTAAGCCACGGGTCGTTGAGTCCCAATCTTTTGGTCTCAGGGTGGCTCAAAGTGCAATCCAGCGCAGGCGAGATCAGAACGAGTGATTTGACCCGTGATCTGAGATCCGATTCCACGCGTACGAGATGCTGCGCGAGTAACATTGCGAGATTGCCTCCCGCCGAGTCACCACCGATGCTGACAATAGGCTGTTTGACTCGGTTCATGATCTCGTGCAGCCCCGCGATGACTTGCACAGCAGTGGCCGCAGGTCGAGGGATAAGAGGGTAGATTGGGACGAGCACGTCAAGCCCGGTGTCCCTAGCAATCTGCGCCACGAGTTTATAATGTTGAGTAACGATTTCATTGACCCAGCCGCCGCCATGCAAGTACAGCATCGCTGGGCGGTTGGCTTCATCTCCCACTTTCGGTGAGAATGGCGACGATGAAATGCGATACAGAGGCCAGTCGTGTACATCAACGCGCTCAATGCGGATGCTGGGACCAAGGTTTTTGGGAGGTGAAAAGCTCTGAGGACAGATGTATTGGGCTTGGATATGCTCGCGCATCTTACGCGCGTCCATGAACTGTGTCTTACTGCGGCGGATCCATACCAAGTAGAACCGAAAGAGGCGGGCAATAAGTGAGACCATCTTGAGAGAGCGGGTTGTTTTGATGAACAAAGGTTGATGTTGGGGGGGCCGGTAATTCTCCCTGCCTTTTCGAGAAGAGAAGCAATTAAGGTTGCGAGGTTATAAAGAATGCCTGATGGGTGTCTTGTTATACCTTCAAGAGGCGCAACTTGCATCCACACAGTATTGGGCGATGCCATCGTCTGGAGAACTCCATCCGCCCTAATGCAACCGCCGAGGGGGCCGAGAACAGGCTAAGCTTAATTCTCAACAAGCGCGATCTCGCTTATGCAGGATGCCCCATATTATCAGCCGCAAATAATGTGATCCTGATGCTTTGGGTTTAAGAGTTATGGTTTTTCAGCTCTTGAGTCACACGCCTATGACGTAGTGCTACATAATGATAATAAACATTTTTGTATTGATTTCTGGACTTTATTCCCCCTGATAGGATGTATCGGCAGGATTATGGCTACTGAACCGAGACCTAGCGACTTAGCGGCGCACACACGAGTGTCAGCCTGCGATATTTGTAAACGGCGCAAATTGAAGTGCTTTGGAGGACAACCTTGTCAGTACTGTCATGCAGGTGCCGTCTTGTAAGAACAGGACCCCCGCAAGGCCCCCTGACGTCAACAGGCCT
Source organism: Fusarium pseudonygamai (assembly GCA_013186785.1). Classification (NCBI taxonomy): domain Eukaryota; kingdom Fungi; phylum Ascomycota; class Sordariomycetes; order Hypocreales; family Nectriaceae; genus Fusarium; species Fusarium pseudonygamai. Next base: position 23,268 of record JAAQRH010000803.1, read on the forward strand.
AGTACATTGTCTGATCATGGCTAATCCCTGTTTCATCGAATAGTTGTACCTATGGAAGCGCGACTGCGCGGGTTAGGCCTCTCGACTATATTCGCCAGCTTGAGTCCAGGGTGGCAGACCTAGAGGCTCAATTGGCGGAGTCGACTCCACGAACCAATGAGCCTACGGCTGTATCCCTCGTTCTCTCAGACGCAAACCCACAACCTAGTTCGAGCCAAACCCCGCCAAACGCTATTGATACCCTCATCGGACCCGGGGATGACCTGCTGTCTACCTTTAACGGATCCGGGACCTACCATGGGGCATTCGCGAGCCTCAATGTCTTGCGAATTGTGAGAGACAAGTGCGACAGTCTTGCTAACATCATGGCTCCTCTCTCGTCTGGAGAGATCCTGACTGAGGCCTTCTCCAAGGACAGTGCTCCGCTTTCCAGTCAACAGGCGATGCCATTGCCCGCTGAACTGCCGGACTTGGCAGAGTGTCAGCGACTTTGCTACATCACTATCGAGGAAGCTCTGCCATGTCACGAGTGTATTGACCGTGAGGCTTTCTTTGCGGAACTCGTCAGAATACATGGAAAGCCGCAGGGAGAACTTGATGCTAGTGATCGCGCCTATCTGGCGCTTGTTTTCGCATTGCTGGGGTTCGCGAAGCGTTATGATGCAGATAATCACAGCACAACTGAGGCATACTCGAATCACGTCACTATACACCAGGGGTAAGACAAAGTCGAGCCTTCGCTATGGTCATGTTTAGTCTGACATGAACAATAGATGGGAATTTCATCAATCAAGTGTGCAAATGCTCCAACTGGACGACCTTTGCAGCCTGGACATTTTAAGAGCAATCATCTACCAGGTTCTGTTCTTGGCATCAAGCTGCATGCTGTCCAAAGCCTACACACGACTGTCGATAGGTGTTGCCACCGCACTACGTATAGGCTTGCATGTGTCAGGCCCATCATTAGGTCCAGGTCTTCAAATACCCGCCGAGCATATGTTTCGGCGGCGACAGGTTTTCTCAGTGCTCTATGGTATTGATACCTATCTCGCCAGCACGTTGGGTGTCCCAAAGCTCTTCCATCAAGTAGACACTAACCAGATCCTGCCGCTACGGGATGAGAACCTCGTGGACCAAGGTATCTCCTTCGTTAGAAGAAATCCTCATACACCCGAGGCCGAAACTCTTGTTTGTAGTCGGATTCTGGTAATTATGGCAGAGATACACTCGCGTCGAAATCCATTCGGCAAGGGCATGGCGTTAAATAGCAACAGTAGGACGTACAAACTGACGAGCCAGGATGTTGCTTCGCTGGACGCGCAGCTCACTGACTGGTACAACAGCCTGCCGCCCGTTGACGAGATTCCTCTTGCGAGGCGGGCTTTGCATGCCCAGTTGGTGATCCGCCATACGTATGCGGTAACACAGATGGCCCTTCACCGACCATTCCTGCACCACCTGACCCGTAAAGCAGACGACAGTAGCTTCTGCATGGATGGTTACGCATATGGCTCGCAGTGTATCGCTGCCGCCATGCAAACTGTATGGTAAGCCCATCTTTATCTTTCGTTTTAAGGGTCACTGCGCCGGACCATGTCCTCTTGCCTTTCCACTACTATGTAATTAAGACCTTCTGTCTAACTGGAGTAACATCATAGGCTACTTCAACGCCTGGATGACCAAGGGCTCCTCCATGAGTCCATTTGGTTTTACATCTCCTCGATAGCACTTCCAGCTAGCTCTCTGATATTCTTCGTGCTAGGTAGTCCCTACTCTACCACTGTGCGGGATGCCACGCAAGCAGCTTTCCAGGCGCACGGCTTGTTGGAAAAGCTGGGACGGAAGAATGAGACAGCACAGCGTTGTTTTGAATCCATTGACTTCTTGATGGCTCAGGCGAATCTGGAAGTACATGGACAGAACCAAGCGCTGGATAGTTAGTGAAATGTTTGATGTCACTTTGTGATCAGAATTTATCCCTGCTCACGTTTGACGCGCGGTTGCTGCCTCGATGATTATGAAACAACTTAGGAAATAATACTGGATATGCCATTTGTATAGTTAACTTAAGCTACTTTAATAACTCATACTCTACCTAGTTAAACACTGCCCTGTAAACACCCTATCTCCGCCACAAATAAAAGATGCTGCTGCTTGCCATCCTCGACTCAGTCACGAACTATAGCAAGGCCAGTATACGCATGTCCTGCCGACTCGAAAATCTTTTTCTTAGGTCCTGGAACAGTCTCACACTGCCATAGTCTTCCCGCAAAGTCAGCAACGTAAATGCAGTCGCGTTTCTTGTCCAGTCGCAGACCAATCGCCTCAGCGAACCCTTGAGCAATGATCTGTCTCCCCAGCTTGCTTTCAGCGGCTGGCGGCTGCCCCACTATTGTCTTCTTGTTGAGCGTGTTACCCAGCGGCATCTCGCCTCTGTCAGTCCAGTAGAGCACGCCGTTATCCTCGTCGAACTCAAGGTCGATGGGCTCCGGTAGGCCTTTGGCGATTACGTCAATGTCCTTGCGCGATGACGCGTCACTGCCTTCAGGTATGTCGATACCAGCAGAGAAGATCCTACCGCCGTTGCTCTTGGAGGGACCTTTCTGAGTCCAGAATATCTTACCGAGCTTATCAGAAACGGTGATACCGACAGGCCAGTTGGTCTGATCCGCGGCCTTTTCAGGCTCCTTAGCGAAATCGCCCGTCTGAAAGAGAATCTCATGCTTTGAACCGTCCAGGTTGCATCGATGAATGCGGAGCCCTTCGCGGTCGCAGAAGTAGATCTTCTTGCTTTTCTGGCTGATGTGCAGTTGCTTGGGAGTATGGACATGACCACGGGGCACAACGGTACGTATATCACTGCCGTCTAGCTTGGCGCTGTAGACAGCCCCATCATTGGTTGGAGGATAGCCCATGCAAGTCCAGTACAACCTATCATCGCACACGTCGATGCCATCTGGGACAGCCTGCCCAGAGACGAGCGCGTTTGGACGGGCGTTCTTATTCTCAACCGAGAACTCCAGGATCTGGCCACTAGAGAGGTAAGTCTCGGGCGTCAGCTCCCCAGGGCTAGCACCTTGGTAAAAGTTGAGGACGAGGAGCTTGGTCTTTTCGCCTGACGGTGGTACAGGATACAGTCCACCTTGATCCGATTTATTTCCCAGCTTCCCCTTGGCGATGTAGTTCTCGTGCAACCATTTCAAGGTGGTCTTGGGTAAACCACGCTTTTCAACATAGTTCTCCTCGATATGTTCGACGGTATCAAGGCCTACACTATCTACACAATTCCTGTCAGAACTCGTGTGCGAACAGAAATGGATATCAGAGAGATAGGGAGGGGGAGTAAATTACCGAAACGGATGTTAGTGAGAAATTCCTATATCAAGGATTGGGGTTACAGTGGATCAGACATACCCCATCATAGTGCAGGGACCAGTTGGTGACTGGTACATATCCATCCAGACTTGGTCAATGGTCTGAGGGTCCGCAACTCCTTCGGCGATGACCATGAGCACTTCGCGCTTGATGGATGCCCAAATACGGTTGAAGATAAAGCCCGATGACTCCTTCCTGGCAGTGACAGGTTTGAGCCCGCACTTGGTCATCTCTTGAGAGAGGAACGGGAAGAGGCTACTAGCGGTGCTGCCAGATGTCATGAGTTCCACGATAAGGGCCTGGAGAATTAGCAGACGTTCGGTTAAATATAGCGACGCTTTCTCATTGTCTACCCTCATTGTAGGACTGTGGTGAATAGCACTCTCAGCTACTATGAACGTACCTGGAGAGGCATCATGAAATGCGTATTGAGTACCCGAGCCTTGGTGGATTCCTTGACCTTGCCCAAAAGCTCCCTTGACATAAATGACGAGCTATTAGAAGCGAGGATACAATCCGCTGGAGCTTGCTTCTCGAGGGCCAGGAAGGTGTCTTCCTTAATGCTCAATATCTCTGGCACAGCCTCAAAAACAAGCCAAGCATCCCTGACAGCTGCACCAAAGTCTTCTGTCGCCTCCCATGATCCCTTTTCTCCATGGGATATGGTGAGATAGTCAGTGATGTTCGCGTCGATGTAGGCAACCGCATCTGCCCTCGACTTCTCAGATGGATCTCGGATGATTACGTGCCATCCGACGCTTGCAAAACAAGCAGCGATCCTACGACCCAAGACACCGCCGCCGAGGACGACGATAGGTCTGGAAGTGTAATCTTTTGGGGGTGACCAAGTCATTGTTGCGGGTACGTGGTGACGTTGAAGGGGAACTATGGATATTGTAGAAGAAAAGATATTTCTGTGCTCAATGTAGATCAGGAGCCACAAGGTTTCCTGATCAACATATATATACTTTTGTCATACAACCCCGTTTGTTAGCAATGCGGGAAAAAGGCCACCTCCTCCAACTATCGCTTCTCGTGTTTCGTCATGGTTCTCAGAATCTACGAGTTCACAACAGCCAACCGCAATCATGCTCGTTGTCCACCCTTTGCTCAATGCACGCCGCCCCTTCACCCCAGTCCCCAGCTGGAGGATGTGGATTCGCATTTCGGGACAGAGGCCTCGGAACACCTCGGCGATTGCATTAGCGCCAGTTGATGCTGATCTTATCCACTAACCCAACCGGAGCTAAAATGATCGTAGCAAGGTTCCTAGATCCTAAGTAAAGTTCTCTGTGATAACACAAAAAGCGACCTCCAGTACACCACAAGAGCAATGTTAGGGGTAGTCAGAAATTAGTGGCGGTATTGAGTTTATGAGTCAGACAGTTGGCAAATACACTTCTGCTGTAACCACTATTGATTCCTTGACCCATCCATGTCCAGCTGACATCATGCAAATTGAGAAGATTCCCTTTGCAGACGTCGGAAACGGACTTGAGATGCTTGGCTCTGGCGAAGTACTGTTGTCCCGCAGGGCCGCTGTTTCTCAATAGCGGAGAATGAGGTACGACGCTAGTGGAGACAAAACTTAGGATCTTTATCCTAAAAGGGATGAAAATCCTTAGGTAACTTAGCCTAAGCTTAGAAGAGCCTTTACTGAGTTTATTTCCGCACCCTCGTTTAAACAAGTAACAAATAGAATATCTATGGATGACGGCGGCTTATAAGTTTAAGCTTTAGGCTGCGAACACAGATAATGAACGACAATATGATATTTTTTTTTTCCCGATATAAGCTTTTACCTAGAAGCTTTCACGATAACTAATAAATCTTGTTGCAAGCCCTAGGGCATTGCGAAGAGACTAAGAAACAGAATATTAAGGGTCAGGTCCATGGCATTGAAAGCTTATCTTATATAAAGCCTAACTTTACTATAATAATGCTCTAAGATTCTATTGCTAGTCTAGAGTTGCAAGCAGTATACTAGCAGAAGATATACTAATTAACTAAGAACTAGGAGTATTTTAAGATAGCGCTTAGTAATAGGTCTAGAATCCTATAATTAAAGGCTAAGATATAATAAAAAAAAGCTTTCTTTAATAATAGTAAATAGGTAATTAGTAAGGTCTTTCTATACTCTAGCTTTTTATATTAATTTAATAAGTAAAGGATAGATTAGGCTTTAGACTTTCTTAATAATTCTTAATTAAAGACTAATTCTTTTCTAAAGGAAAAAGCTTAGAGTTTTCTATTAAATAATAATAAGCTATAATATACTTATAATAAGCTAATTAAAAAGTTATTATATTTAATAGATATAATAGTTAGGGTTTTTAAATAGGTAAACTAGTCTATATTAAGTTTATATTTATAAAATATATAAGGCATTATATTAAGTATATTAAGTTATTATA
>JAAQRH010000804.1:0-25098 GCA_013186785.1 Fusarium pseudonygamai
AGCTGTTGTCCAGAATAAAGATTCCCAATGGGTCTGTATCCTTTATTGCCATATCACATGCTCCGATGCTAATCGTCGCAGAGATGGATCTTTTGGTGCACCCTTCCATTGCTCGGAGGTAGTCTGATAGGAGCCATGTTTCTCCTAGGATATGACAAAGGGGAGCGAAACCTGCGTCTCATCAAGAACCTCGACTGGGTGGGAATTCTTCTTTATATCATCGCGAGTGTCAGTCTTTTACTCCCTCTGACTTGGGGTGGCACACGCTTCCCCTGGAACTCACCAGCAGTAATCGTTCCCCTGATCGTTTCGTTCCTCGCGTTCCTAGGGCTGGGACTTTACGAGAAGAGGACTAAAAAGCCCATGTTCCGAAAGAGTTTGTTCCGTCATCGATCGACAGTACTCCAGTTTGCCAGTGCGACTATCCACGGCAGTCTCATGTGGATGGTTCTATATTATCTTGCCGTGTACTTTCTTGGCATCAAAGGCCAGACACCGCTTATGGCTGGTGTATGGGCACTTCCGGCTACTGTCATTGTTGCCCCTATGGCGGCTGTCGTAGGGATTGTGGCATACAAGACAGGACGATACATGGGCTTCTTGCTTGGTGGTTGGACTCTTATGGTCACCATGTTTGGAGTTATGACAATTCTCGACAAGGACACCCCGACGTGGGTGATCTTGGTCATGACCCTGTTCCTGGGTATCTCAATGGGTCTACTTATTCCAGTCATGAACATTGGTGTGCAAGCCACAGTCCGAGAGGAGGATGCTGGACATGCAATCAGCATGATCTATCTGCTTCGAACGATGGGCCAATGCATGGGAATAGCCATTGGTATCGCGGTCTTCTCCGTTCAACTGGAAAAAGAGCTCGGAAAGTTAGGCCTCAACACAGGTCAGATCAGCAATACCTTGAAGATGATCAAAGCCTCTGTCGAATATGGAGGCCTTGGCCAGCACGAGCACATGATGAACGCCGTGGCGAAAGCGCTGCAGTGTCTCTGGATGACAGGTAGCATCTTGGCCGGCCTAGCCTTGATCATGTGTCTGTTCGCAAGGTGCCCGAAACTTCCAGAGGATCCGCATGGCCCAGTCAGTGCAGAGCTGATGCCGGAAAGTCGTTTCTCGGATGCCGCGATAGGGCGGGTCTGGGATTGTTTCTCTGGCAAGATTCTCCATAAGGCTACAGAGCAATCAAACCAGAGGTCCGGTGGTTCATCCATCCCGAATTAGCCAAGCGGATGCTCGTCTGTTGGTGATGCCCAACATATCCCTCTTGCTTTAGCCGCGATATCGATGGAGTTCCAAGACAATGGGAAGCGAAGCCAAGGGTCGAGATGAGTCTCGTCGATCGTTTGAGCACACTCCCAAGGATTAGAGCCCAAATCCACGCCGTTCTTTCTATTATACCCATGCCCTGTTGTCTTGACGGAGCAACTGTGTTGACAAGATCCAATCAGGGTATCCGCTGAAGCCCAAGGAATTCGCCTATTCGTTACCAATGCAAAAATTCCTCCTGGGGTTGACGGTCCCACAGGTTAGCCTCCGACAGCAGTTGAGATACGATAGCGGGGACCATGGGTTGAGAGACCCGGGATGCAGAGTGCAGCTCGGTAGTAGGTATGTATCATCAGATCAGGGAGGCGAGTTGACGATTGAGGTTGGGGGTCATACACAAGCAATTATCGACCCCGGGATGATGAGTTTAGGCTAAAGGGTTCTGGGACGCGAATTGGTTTCAATGGTGAATCTGGAGTTTTAATGTTTTGATTTAACGGCGAATAGTTGGGAAACGGTACATCAACTGAATAGCAGTTGGGTTCCATATTCAGTCACTGTGAGATGCCTAGGAATGGATGATGTGGTGTTGAGTCTGTAGCTAGAAGCCAATGGCAGAAGCCATTGCGATCATTATCCATAGGTACCTAATTAACGCAGTATCGGGATCCCCCGTTATCAACTACGTACAATAGAAGGAAAAGGCTGGTCTTGAAGCAAACGGTCACCGTTTAGTAGCCATGAAAAAAACGACCGTTTAAACAGGTAAACTAAAATAATAAAATGGAATAAAATATTATCATTTGTCTACTAAAATAAATACACCACTGGGCATCAACTCACGATGTCAGCCATGCCTGCTTTGACCTTCTAGAAGAGCATAGACCCCCCTGTCTGTCACTTCCAGGGGCCCTCCATGGCGCCGGAAGAAGACCCGCGAGGGCAAGCCTGAGTCGGGAACGTTTGCTTGGCACAGAGACAATGAGATGAGGAGCCCGAAAGGGCATGATAGACATGGGATGAAGCCTGGAACGAGCCTTGGAGGATGGGGGTCATGGCGCACGTGTGAGTCTGTCTAGTCTCCGGGGGCGCCGTGGTCAAAAACTATGCTAACAAGGTTGACCGAGATGATTGATATATTTAGTCGTTTCATATCAAGGTCATCTGTTTGTTAAGTGATACCTACTCGACAAAGGGAACAGACGGAATGTTCAGTTAGAGAGAGGGTGTGACTAGAGTATTTGGATGGGCCTGATATGAATGGAAGCTTTGTGCCAAATACCTCTCATAAGCCATAGTCAAAGCCATTGAACTCTGGCCCTGACATGATCTGACCTCAACTCAACTGACTCTCTCTAGTTTCACAAAGACTGAACTAACGACGGATCCCATCCCCGTCAAGCCATATCCAGGTCCCGTGATGGGCGCCAGCGACGGTCCGGCGCGTCTGTCCGTTGATCCGTGATCATTCAGGCGCCTCTTTCATTCTTTTATTACTCGGCCAAGTATAGTATCAATGAAAGGGGAGTGAAAGTGAAACAAACAGCGCACTCTCTTGTCAAGGCGTCAGGGGCATCAAGTCTGTGTTTGTTTCAATACACCTCAGCTCCTGAAGCTAGACCACGTCCTGTGATGCATTTTACAAGGGTCCATCCATGATTCAGAGTGGACTGTGGGGTAAACTGGTACGCCACAGCATTGCCTTGGTTATCGAATCACTTTGTTTGGCGATGGCTTCAAACTCGACTTACATTGTGCTTTGACAAGGCTTAGACATTGGTCCGTTGCTGTTCAATCGTGGGCCATGTTCTTTGGCACCTTGCGCTACAGTACCTGCATACCGTTGGTCGTCTTGTCACGCTCAGAGCCTTAGCATTAGCAAGACACGACTTGCTATCCCTAAACAAGTTTAACATTTCTTCTCTCTTCACGCGTGACTTGATTTCAGTTTCCAGAAGGACATTCACTTCTTATCTACCTTATCAAATTATCTCACCACATCCCACGCTTCCATCCCCAACCCCAACGGATCCCGCGCAGCACGTCACGTCTCAACCTCCATCACATCCGATGTCGCCAGTATAAGTTAAAGTAATGCCTCGAATGTATTGTCCGATACCGCCGAGAAAACTCTCTCGCTTCACATGCCACCAGTAGTTCGCAGGATGCATGTGAGTTCCAGCAGCATTACAGCGCATGCCCTGCAGTATGTAATGGCAGAGTGATGAAGGATTGCGTGATATCCAACGGCTGAGTACGACTTCATTCAATACACACCCCGAAAACTCTGCATCCAATCAATATTTACATCGGAAGTACCAGCCAATGTATTGTTATTTACGGAATAGGTCGTATGAATACCTACACGCAACAACCACACGGAAGACAACACAAGAGAAGACAAATGACTTGATTTGTATTCGTAACAACATCTCCCGATAAATCTGCCGTGTCGCTAAATAGAAAGACCCGTCTCGAATACCCATACTTCATAAGGGTCTACTAGTTTATCAAGATATTCGTATGTAAGTATTCGTTAAGCGTCGTGCTGACTACAATCACATCCCACCCACTCTGACTGGATGTAACAGGAACCAATTACTGAGCATCAATTTAATCCTCACATCTTATTTGCTTATTTATTCTTTATTCTCAGCCATTTGTTTCTCCTTAGCATAATAATAATCGCCAATAACAACCTCCCCACCAATTGCCGCCATTTGCTCCTGCACAAACGCCTCGTAACTCAATGTGACACTCCATTCCCGCATCTTCAAATCATATCGTCGCTACAGCGAGATACCGACGGGAATAGATTCAGGATGCACACAAATGGGCTGCGTAACCCCCACTCTTTCGCACGTTTCACATGTCCAAGATTGGGCACTCTTGTTTGCGAGACGGTGACCACCTTATTCTATTATCGCCATGGTTACAGATCTACACCAAGTGTAAATACTGGCGGCTCGTAACCGCTGAGAAAGGTATAGATGACCAGTGGCAATGAGCATTATCGTTCAGCTGATCTGGGGTTACATCCAAGCTGACAGCTAATATACAGCACATACTTGTACACTCACTCAGAAAGCTTCAGCCTGGCGCCTCTCAGCTGTGACAAAGAACCGCCAAACAAGGCCTATTCTAGGTCTCTTTGTCTTAAGCTGCCGAACCACCAATCCTCTTGTACTTTCTCGGATCCTTCCGACTCATCATTCTCCTATCGCGAGTGCCTTTCCCACCTTCCCAGAATCCCCGGCCCTTTCTGCCTATCAGGTATCGGCCGCAGTATCTACACGCCTCAACTGCTGAAGAATAGTTTTGCTCGCGACTACACCAGCCGCAGATGATACGGTTGGCCCATTCGTTGATATGATCTTCCTGATCATCATGGCACTTGTCACAGGGATGAACCCGGCTGCAGCATGAGAAACGGAACCATCGGTAGGACTTTCGGTAGTGCGAGCATGCGCCCTTGTTCGGGAGCTGCTCTCCCGCGTGAAGACCCAGCTTCTCTTGCTTCCGCCGCGGCCCTGCGGTAGGTGGAGGACGCGAACCGGGCGTGATGAAGAGGAACTTGACTTCGGGGATCTTGAAAGTGAAATGACCATGGCAATCTCGGCAAACATTGGTGACAGATGAGCCCCGTACTGAGACAAGACCAGGAGCTGGAGTAGAGCATCTCTCGCAGATTGGGACAAATGTGCTGGGAAGCATATCCGCCACTTTACATCCAGCAAGATCAAGGAATCCAGCCCTAGTAGAATGCTCATGAACCAGCGTAGGTCGATACTTGACGGCAAACGCCATTGCACATTTCTTGCAGCTCGACGTCTTCTCGACGTCAGGCTTCAGGCCCGTGACCTCGTTGACTGTCTTGCATCGCTCGCACTTCACACTGATACCCAAGATGGAGAGCTGAAGTATTTCAATACCGTGCAACTCAATAGACGGAAACGACAGCATGGTACCACGCTCAGGGGTTTCACCTGGCATGGCGACCTGTGGTTCCTTCTCCTCATTCTCTAATACAGCACCGCCTTCATCAGCATCATCAGAGCTGGAGCTGTCTTCAGATTCATCTCCATCGATGTAGTTCCACTCAGGGGGTCGTGGGATCACCTGAATATGACTATCTTCAGACTTTGACGCTGTTTCCTTTGTATCTTGGGGTTGATCTTCAGGTACTGGTACGGCTGGCTCGACCTTGGGTACCTGTGTTTGTGCTTGCTTCACCAGTTTGTGGATGTTTTGTGCGAGGTAGTTGAGATGACTCATGAGAGACATCTGCTGTTGCTCAGCTGCCTTTTCGCAGAATAGGTCCTCCACAGGCTCTGCAACTTCAGGCTCGACATTATTGAGCTGAATGCGGAGGTTCTGCAGAGGATATATCAGCGGAATAATCAGGTGAAGACTCCTGACAGATTGCAATCCCGGCGGAAGCTCCGAGCGCTTCAGTGGTTGCAACGGCAGCGTGTACACGACGCCGTCAGGAGAACGGCGATACTCGGGTGTCCTCTTCATACGCGCCTCGAGCTGACGAATCTCAAGAGCACGTCGTTCCTTTGCAGCGGCGATTTCATCTCTTGTGTACGACGACTCTGGAACGTACTTGAAGGGCGTGGGAGCAGGTTTTGGCGGAGTTGGCTCAGAGACCTGCTTGGACTGTACTGGCTCATTTGCTTGAGGCTTTTGTGCCTCCGCATGCCTCGTGTCTCTGAAAGTCACGAGCTTGACTGTCTCGGCCTTTTGCTCAGACAGAAACTTTTCCAAATTCTTGTCCAACTCTCGTGTGTGAGCGAGCAACGTAGCCCCAGGTCTCTCCTCCACGAGTCCATCCCATCCTCTCTCTATATTGATACCAAAACCCCTTGGGATGTCCTTGTTCTTCACATGCAACACCGGCTTCTCATCCGGATATGCCTGCGGGACACGGAGATCACACTCGAGGGCAGCCAGCTCAAATGGAAAGTCAGGATCAGAGGGCTTAATCTTAAACAGCAATGAAGTCGCACCGGACGGTGCGGTGATTTCCTTTGGCGAATAGCGTCGCCGCAGCTGGTCGATCTGATATGTCCTAGGGTTCTGGGCCTGCGATTCTGGCACAGGCTTTGGGACGACTCTAGAGGAAGAGGCTTCAGCCACAGCCTGTTTACGGGTCTGTGGCGAGCCTGACTTTTTGGTAGAGATCATGACGTTTTTAGAGGTGGGCTGTTGCTGGCCAGTCAACGGTGGTATTTTGGCGATGGCTGAAGTTGAAAACTAGCGATTGACGCGAAATGAACCCAAACTCTGCACAAGTAAAGAAAGTTGCAATTCAGCCTCAAAATAATGGCTATGATCTGTAACTGGGAAATCAATGGAAATGGAGAGACGGTGATGTTTTTATTTTATCGTGATGTTGATGGAGTGGCGAGCTTCTCCACTACCTAGGTACTGTCTCTGGGGGTTGAATACTTACGTGAGCAGAATCAAGTTCATTAACCCGAAATCGACAGTGACTCATGGGGCGTCACTGTCATTTCCATATGAAGACACTCTCAACTGAGGTTGCCATTTCCCTATTCGATGATTGATGTAGTTTTTGTATTGACTCATACTTCATATCATTTTGCTGTTTACTAAGCCGTGATGACTCAATCTTGGAGGACTAAGTTAATAAATGCAATATCACCAGCTGAAACCAGCTTTGTAGTCCGCCCAGTCATGTCACCTGACTATGATCATGCAGATGCAAGAATTGGTGAAGAAATCAAATGAAAGAAAATTGAAGCCAGCATCAAGCTTTTCTATGTCTCATTGGCTCAAATATTCGTCCTCTAAAGTTCAAGACGGTCATCCCATATGAGTGCCCTATGCCACGTTTGAGAACAAAGAAAGGGCCTCGAAGTACACAACCTAATAATTTAAACTCTTCCAAGATTTTGTAAACAAAGACAAGATGCGTGCCTTTCAGGGGAAACCCGCGAAGGCTTAACTACGTCGACCCTTGGCACCTGAACTTTGGCCTGTCAATGTCAAAGCCAGCCACCTGTGTTACAGCACAAGGTTGGTCCAGCTTTGATGTGCACAAGACGGTCCACGAGGACGACACTCACATAAGACGAGGCCATGTTTGTTTGACTCGACGGAGGTGACTGTAGCAGCTCCTACAGCTGCGTCTGCCGCTGTCTTACACACAGGAGAAGCAAACTATCGCCTGCAGTCCCTCCCCAAGATCACCCCCGCATCGACGATCGGGTTTGCTTGGTTTTCCTGCTTGCAGACGGGGAACGACATGAAGCGCCCGGAAAGCCGTCCGTTCAGGTATTTGTCTCTCGTGAGATGATGTGTCAAGATGATTGGATCAATATCGACAAGTCCAAAATCCGCATGAGAGATGAGAGAAGATCTATTGACATGCCCGTTCGAGACAAGTCACGGGTTACGCTTCGCGGGGGCTGTGGCTGACAGATCGACGTCGGTGAACGGTACGTTACTTACGAGATATAAGTTATCAATAATCAAGCATAATGCCTGGAAAATAGGACTCGGAAGTCATCAGCAGGAATTCAGGCTAAAAGTGTACATGTTGCAAGCCGTGGTGGCTGAGATCTATCACAAGTCTATTAGTGACAGAGCTTGGCCATGTACGAATCGATTCATGAGTAGGGGTCCGTGATGCTGCCCGATAATCTCAAGATGAGCCGTTGTGAGAGCCTGAAAACAAAGCAGACGATGACGGAACACCTAATCAGCTAGGCAGTCAGTCAATGTGATGAATATGGCTATATCACAATACGAGGCAGTGATGTCGTGGCACCAGAAGAAAGGCCATCAGCCAAACTTGATTTTGATCTGGTGAGCACCAGGCAGAGGACGTGGCTACTTGACCGCAACAAAGAAGCAATGGGAAGAAGAAGAAATTCAGATGAGAAGTCACTAGATTCATCATCAATTGACATTGACACTTGACAGTCGTGCATTGATGGGCCTGGCCTTGGTCATCACGTAGCATTGCATGTAGGACAAAGCAAGCCATTATGAGAATCGAAGTTGATCACTTGGTAGGCACAGACATATCCGCCTTGATTCATGTAATGCGATGTCTTTGAGAAGTTTCTTTTTCCTTCTTCAAAAACGGCTCGTCGCATATGAGGGCGCTGTTTGCTGACCCGTGATAGGCAAACAGAAGGGCCAGAGAGTGCGACAAGCGGGTTGAAACATGAGAAATGGAGTGGAGGTCTGTATGTAAGTTACTGTAGGTATTGTTTTTCCTGGTGTTGTATTGTATCTGGAGAGTGTCTCATGTAAGCCCGGGGAAGCAAGAGACATCCATCTCTATTTGTTATACGTTGGGGTTTATGATATGGCAAGGTATGGTATGAATCGACAGGCCTCTCTTTATTATTAGAGATGGTGGGCGTATGGGGTGGGTGTGCGCGTCAAAGTGAAAATGATGGATGCCGAGTAGACCTTTGTCTGTGAGGGAGTGGAGGATGGGATGACAACGAAGCAAGTTGAGTGCCCATATGACCGTGCAAGGCCTGTTAAAGCGACCACAGTGGGCGGTGAGGCCCGGGAACCCGGTGCTGTGTGGTTGATGAAGACAGAATAGGTGCTGTACCGTTTTTTATTGTTTGTTTTACAGATTTTAAATGATTGCGAATTATTTATTGGCTATTTTGTTTAATTTTATTTTATTTTATTTTATCTTCAACGGCAGTCGAAACGGTTCAAACGGTAGATCTGGCGGTGATCATGCAAACCACACAACACCCTGACTTGGCAATTCATCTTCTTGGTATCTTCGCCAACTCACGAGGTTGACAATGGATATCAGTATAGAATTTTATCAGGATACACTTTGTATCAGTATGAATACTAGTCTTTGGCTGGTATTATGTACGGCAGATATTTCCATTTTATTATTCGATTGATTTAAAATTCATCTCCATTGTTCACCGTCTTCAACTCAGTCCCCACGCTCAGTCACTTATCACTTACATGCAAATGTACAGCATCTCTCGCCCGCATCAATGCAACACCAACAAGCCCTCAACTGACTCACATACACCCTTCAGCGACAATGGTACCCCATTCATCTCTGAGTCTCACAGCGAGAATAATCACCCTTGAACTCAGAACATCGGTGAAGGCGCTTTGGGGGGACACAATTCACATTGACGGCCCTTTTCCCTTTCCTGGTAAGTCACGATAACGGAGCACCGTGTATTAATCGACGGTACAGGAGGTAGGTGAGATAAGTTTACAACATGCGATCCAATAGTCACGGTGCGCTAGAGAACTGCGGCTTGTGGGTGGCAGTACAACGCTCCGCCGCTGTGAGACTACCGGCTGAGGCGCCCACGGATACACAAGAGAAGACATGATAACTTCATCGTCTCTCTTTCCACAAGTCGAACTCACATGTCTTGCTGACTCTATAGCAATCAGACTATGTCTCAGCCTCAGATCTAAGCGCTTGTTTTACACTCGCTAAGTAAATCAACCGAGAAGCCGAATGCAATAAAGAATAAGTTTATTCACTTTTGCGTGACCAAATTTAGGTCACGCTTCTCTTGCCATCATGGCGTTCAGACCCTAATCATCTGCCTCAATCTATCGAGTCAGGGTCTGAGTACACTTTTGTCTCACACGCCTTTCGATCATGAGAAATCCCTACAGCTGTCGATATCGAGATAGTATCATGTGGTGTTTTGAGGTATGAACAACACGTACGAGAATCTTGCAACTGCGACATGTCCATGTGAATGCCCTCATCTCGTGAGGGCCAACGTCACCTCGGTTGCGAATGCCTTGTTCCGAATGCCGATCCTGTTCCTGTGTTGGAACTATGCCATCATCCGAGGCTGTCAGAAGCAGTGCGCCATTCAGAACTGTTCAGAGAAATTTTGTTCTCGTCAGTCAATGGTATCGTCACTTTGCAGGTCTAGGTTAGCAGTCATAAAAGTGAATAAACAAAGCACCCTTGTAAAACAAGCTTAACTATAACCCGAAACCCTTCCATGTTCTTATTCATCTCACTCATCCAAGCGAGTACGTTTTGATCGTCGGATCTCTATGTAATTGGTTGGCGTCTTAAGTCGTCTCGTATTGATCGCATTCAATCATCAGGGCCACGCAACCAAGGGAATCTGGCAACCAACCAAAATCTTCCCCGATGCTAGGATAAGCATCCAAAAATTCGGGAAACGATAGCTCTAACCTTGTAAACGTATTCGGCGCATTCAGAAATGATGAAATTCGTGGCCTCTCTATTGTGAGAAGGTATATAGATTTAATGTTAGATGACGAGAGAAAGATGATCATAGCAAGACAAGTCAACGATCCATACGAACATCGATATTCTTATACAATCTTCAAGTGCCCGAACAACTGAATCAATATGAAAGATCAAGAGTCCATCTGGATGTACGATCCATCGTTCCCACTTGCTGTGGTCGGTACTGTCGTCTATGGCATAATTTTCCTTGCCATTGCATACCTCACTCTGATCAAGTACCGAGCCTGGTACTTCATTGTTGTAGTTATAGGCTCAGCAATAGAAGTTGCTGCTTATAATCTCAGAATCCATTCGGTTCAGAACCAGTCAGAGATAGTGAGTTGGTCCGTTACTGTTGAGTCTCCTCTTACCTCTAACGAACACGGCAGACGCCTTTTGTCCTGACTCTCACTTACACGGTCCTCGCTCCGGTCCTTATAGCTGCTGGAAATTACCTTCTTATTAGCCGTCTCATCCTCGCCGTTCTTCCTCCATCCCACCACCGCATCCTTCGAATTCCAGGCCGTCGCCTTACCCCGATATTTGTTTTCTGCGATGTAATCGCCTTTCTCATCCAAGGCAGCGGTTCTGGTATCGCAAGTTCAGATAACTGGCAAGGGGAAATGGAGAGAATTGGAGTCAAGGTTCTCATAGTCGGACTGGCATTCCAGCTTGCCGCCTTCTCTCTCTTTCTTTGCGTTTTTAGACGTTTCCATATTCTTGCCCTTCGTATGGCCGTTGAGGATGCCCCTAAGGGTTGGCAGAAAGTTGTCCTTGCAGTTTACATCTCAAGTATCTTGATAATGGTAAGTCGTCTGGATATGATTACAACAAAAGCTAACTTGGCAGGTTCGTTGCATCTTTCGTGTCGTTGAGTTTGCTGGAGGGAGAGACACATATGTCTTCAGCCACGAGTGGCTCTTCTGGGTTTTCGAAAGCTTGCCGATGGCTGCTGCTATAGGTATATTTTGTTTCTATCATCCAAGTCGATATCTTGGAAGAAATGGCACCCGGTCCAAGTCTGTTCAAACTGAAGATACTATCGAGCTTGCTGAGGGGCCCAAATAGTCTTCGCATAGACTGTCGATTGATCAAGTTTCGTGTGGGATGTCTGGCGGGTTTTCCGTCCACAGTCTTTCCGAGATTATATTGAATATCATAGCGGCGGGAATGGCTGATTTGGCCGTGGTTCGGTTGTTTTTAGAAACATGTCTGTATCCAGTAGTGTTTATAGACTCCAAAGCTATATTAGAGCTAAAGAAAGCGTCTTCTCTGCGGGTATAACTGTTCTACCATTGCTTAGAAAAAACGGTTTCCAAACTTGGTCTTCGTCATCAAACGAGTAATTGAGACTGTTGATGAATCTCAGGGGCCACTCGCCATATTCGTAGTACTCAATAGGAAGCTTTCGGAGAATTTGCTGCACCCAGACCTTGGACATAGCTTTTCTGCAGTAATAACCTTTCTTCCCTGACGCAGATCTCTTGTCCCCTTCGACTGCCTTCCTGCTCATAACGAATTCAAGAACCAGCATGTGTAAGATGACGAGCTGTGAAGCATAATTCATGGGGTCGATGAATGAAGCAAAATCGTTGCTGCTTAGGTTTCCAAGCCCATCATACAGGAAAGCGAGTTCATGGTAGCCTAAAATTTAGCAATAATCCAACCAAACTACAAGGAAAACGAACTTTCGGCAGGGTTTGTAGATGCTAAGGTAGCGATTCTTTGCATATGGGCCAAGTATTTTAACTCAGCAACGCTGTGGCACAACGGACCAAGCTTCTGCACACTATGACAGAATCCTTCGGCAATGACTTTATCCAGATAGTGATTCGTTCCATCGCCGTCTCGTATTATGGCCTTGATTCTTTCGAGGTAACTGACACGCCCGAATGTCTTGAAGATAGTGTGATCCAGATCAACATGAGGTTGTGTACCAACGAGCCAACCTTAGAAGAATGAGCAAAAGGGGCCCGTAGAGTTTACTGAGTATTTACTTACAGCCTCTGACCATTGTGAGAAAGTCTATGAGCCCGTCGTTCATGTATGCAGACTGAAAAGTCAAGTTAAGCATCGCTCCAAACGCTGCTTCGGCGTCTTGATTGGTAAGACCAGGTTTTGCGAGGTGCTTATTCAAGGCACTGATTGCTAGAACTCGATGCTTCAAGGCCGCTTTCTCATACCCGTTAGGAGTAATCAAACTTAGGTGAGATGCACCAAGCCCAAGCATGGAGTGCAGTAAGAAGTCATACTTTTGCGTATTAGTCACATAAACGATAACCATGGCATTCAGCTTACTGAATGTGAACGCTGTGAGGCCATTTGCCACACTGTAAATCCATTTATGGGCAGTGGAGGGTAGGCTTCAAAGAGGAAATGCCGAAAGAAGTTGAGATCGTTGTAATCGAACATAACTGGTTCAGTTCGCAGTGGTCGTGAGATGACAACCGCTGAGTTTTGACTACCATGTCTAGGCCTATTCAGGTATTCGCACTCCAGGCCTAAGCGTTCGCATGCACCGCATTCTGGTGTGGTCAAGTCGCATTTTACTCTTCTCCGTTTGCAACTAGAGCAACCTGCCCGAGACTTCGTATGGCCTTTTCGAGGGATAGGACGCCTCTTGGTGACGACAGTAGAAGTATTGGAGTCGGCTAAGGAACCTGGCTGGGCAAATGCCGAAGGCTCAGAAGACCGCATAGAGAATGTTTGACTAGATCAATGATATGTATTTGATTTAGGGTCAAGATCCATTGATGAATCCTGCTAAAGGTTCGGCGTGTCTCGATTCTGCACGTAAGCCAGGGGAACTGGAATTCCTCCGATCCCTGTCAGACATCGTTACAGGGCATCCAATCACAACGGTCAACATGCGAATCAACTTCATTACAACAAACATCATCAAGTACGGAGAATATACAGTACTTTTGATTATACATACATGGATATCATCTACCTGCATAACCAATCCTCGCAATGATGAGATTGACAAGCATGTATTCATTCATCGCTCATCTATCTTCATCTAAAAGTCGTTGTCATCCGCTCCCGAAACAATAACATTGTTGACCTTGAGGACCATGCGACATAATTGTGTGGCGAGCTGAAGCTGCTGCTTCTTGCCGATAAGAGGATCGATAACAAAGGCGTCCTTCATGTTGTTGTTTCCGCGTCCCATGCAGTCAACACCAAGCTTTCCCCGGCCCTCAGGGCCTGCCTTGACCTGCTGACTCTTGACCTCGGCCAGAGTAGCGATAGGGTTGAGACCACTGTTCTCGGCCAATGTCATGGGGACGGTGTCAAGGGCCTCAGAGAAGGCACGCATGGCATACTGCTCAAGACCGGGTGTCTTGACGGCCTCATCCTCAACAGCCAGAGAGCAAGCAATCTCAGCAGCGCCACCACCGTAAACGACACGGTTGTCGCGGACCAAGTTTCGCACCACGCAAAGAGCATCGTGCAGCGATCGCTTAGCCTCATCGATTATCTGGGTTGTTAGCATTGTTTTCATTCTTGACAATCAACAAAACTCACCATCTTGTTGCTGCCTCGGACAAAGACTGTAACAGCTCGGGTGTTGGCACACTCCTCAATGACAAGCATCTTCTCACGTGTTGTGCCGAAAGTCATCTCACGGACGATACCAGCACTGCCCAGCTTCTCGGCTGTAAGATCCTCAAATCTGGGAACAATTCGACCGTTGGTAGCAATAGCAATCAACTCAATCTCAGGACCACCGACCCATCGGACGGCTGGTAGCTCGTTCTGGAGGAGGAGATGATTGGCCTCATCATCGAAACCCCACTGGCAAATAGCCAGGTTAGCACCTGTGTCCTTGATCTGCTGGATCATCTCAATAAACTTCTCCTTCTCATAGTTTTGCAACTTCTTGAACTCCTCGACGCTGGTAATATCCAGGTGGTGCTTGGTCTTGGGCTTCGGGGGCTCGAACGCGCATGTGAGGATGGCAATCTTGGCATCCCGGACTTCTGAAGGCATCTGAGGGTGAGAAAAGTCCTTATCGACAATGACACCCTTGACGAGAAGGGTATCCTCGAGGGCTCCTCCAACCTTTCCATCAACCTTGATCAACTCGAAATCGACATCCTTTCGCTCGAGGTCGGCAACAGAGAGGACGGCATCAACGGCGATGTTGGCAAACTGATCATGAGATTTGGACACAATCTTGCTGCCCAGGCTTGTTCGGGCAACCTTGACAAGGTTGGAGGTCTCTTCTCGGGAGAACTCAATGGTGTCTGAAATCTTGTCGAGCTCAGCAACAGCGATATCGCAAGCTTGATCGTAACCGTCGGCAATTCGAATAGGGTGGATTCCCTTGTCGATAAGATCGGCAGCCTGTTCCAATAGAGCACCAGCGAGGACAACGACACCAGTGGTACCATCACCAATCTCATCGTCTTGAGACTTGGAAAGCTCCACTAGTAGCTTAGCAACGTGGTTTGTAATCTCCATCTGCTGTAGAATCGTGGCGCCATCGTTCGTCACGGTGATATCTCCATCAGGGGAGATGAGAATCTTGTCGAGTCCACGGGGTCCGAGAGAGGACTTGACGATGTTGGCGACTGTTCGAGCGGCGAGAATATGGGACTTGACGGCTTCGTTGCCAAACTGGCGCTTCTTTTTCCCCTGACTAAAAGACAGTATTAGAAGGGTTTGGAAATAACGGTAAGGCTGCAATGATGGCCAACTCACTCCCTGACGACAATGAAAGGTCGGCCTTGCTCATCCTTCATTACCGCCGCTGTTGTTGTTAGCTGAAAATCACCATCATGGTAAGTCGTCGCAATTACCATTTGACACATCCAAATCTGTCCCCTCGTTAGCTACCCCTCGCCCCTCATTAACAAAACTGTGCAGGACTCACTCAATGAATCCATTTTGACTGTGACTTGTCCACCCGTGGGGAGCTGTATCCGCTAGAGTAAAGGCGTTTACGGCGATGTCGAAAAGGTCCCACGAAATATGGTGGCAGCCCGGAGCTTCTATCGTTTTCTTGATCGAATCTCCCACTTCAATTTTTTGAAGATTTGGGTGCCTTGCACGCACACCGATGCGCGGCGCGGGGAAACAAGATAGTCCGAATCAGGGGTTAGGCATGACCCCGCTAGCCCCGCCACAACCTTAGGCTTCAGCAGTTGGTTCAGTGAGATCATAAGTCGTGAGAGCGTGAACCCCACTACCAGCTTGCCCACACCAATAGTCGATGCATCATTAAAACACATCCAGACCTTATCCTAAGTTAATCTTGGAGCACAAACTCTCCAAAGCAGATCGAGAAGTTTGCTTGCGAGTGTTTCAAAGCTTACATTCTTGTTCTTCTTCTTTAGCTATAAAGCCCCCGATACCCTTTGTTGTTCGCCCTCAGACTCTTCCCTCTATTGATACCCTCCAGTAACTGGGCCAGACCACATCTCTCAAACGAACCCATCTTTCGCCTTACCAGTCCAGCTATACAAGATGTCGCGCCATCGAATCGTCCACACTTTCAATGCAAACGACATAGTATCCGAATTTGACGGAGATGACTATGAAGACGAAGTAGAAGACGAGCTCAGCCCAGAAGATCGCCAGGCCATGGAGGAGGGAACAGCAGAGGTCCGTCGAGCTCTAGGCACTGAAGCGAACAAGGTGACAAAAGCACAAATCGAGGAAGCTTTGTGGCACTATTACTACGATATCGACAAATCAGTCACATATTTAATGAAGACATTCATTGCTCCGGCCCCCAAACCAGCAAAGAAAGCGCCAGAAGGTATGTCAGTCTTTTTTTCTGCTTCGCAACGCCTTTTTGGGACTGGAGCAGACCACAGACGTCTGTCAAACGAGCACACGTCTATTATGGATCCTCCACCCGCTCTAGGAGTTCCGGCATGGCATTTTGACGACATGCCATGGATGAACGTACCTGAAGAACGTCGGACTGTCTTTATTGAGCCAGAGCGTCCTCGTGGTGGCTTATTAGGAGGTGGCGAGGGGCCTCCCAAGATGTCAAAGCTTCAAGCTCTTGCGGCCGCTAGGAAGAAGAAGACCGAAGAGAAAAAGGAGCTGGAACGGGCCGGAAAGGGTCTGGAAAGACTTTCCATCAATGAGTCACAAAAAGAGAACCAGCCAGTCTTGGGTCAAGCTCGCCAGGCTCCTGAACCTACGCTACAAGTCAAATTGCCACCCCAAGAGGAATCAACAGAGGTTACAGCTATCACCGAAAACCAGAAAGACACCAATTCTGAACCCAAGGGACGGCTTATGAATGAGGACATTCCGGTCATGATGCCTCGGGCTGCCCCATCAGCCTTTGCCAGGACGCTCTTTGGATCTGCTCCGTCCAAAGCCCCAAGGCCTGACGAGATTTTTGCTATGCCATATACATCCTCTCCCATTTATGTCGCCGAAGCTTTCGCCGAACCCAGTCCCGATGACGTGGTGCTCGCAGCTCAGGCGAAAGGTTCGAGTTTTGCAAGGACGAAATAATCGGCTAATCTAATTCCATTCAGCGGGGAAAAAGCCAGTGGCCAAGGCCCCTAAAAAGGCCCAAAAGGAGAAAGACAAGGACGTTTCTCAAGTCGAAAAGGACGTTGCGGAGTTGAATGTTATTGAGGCTCCGCCCCCTAAGAGCAAGGGGCTTGATGTTTTGAAGGAATATGAAAATAGTTCCAACAAGAGAAGTATCAGTTTCGTTGTAGTCGGTAAGTTCACCTCTTTTCACCTATGTTCTATGCTGATGAAGTAGGACATGTCGATGCTGGCAAGAGTACACTGATGGGCCGCTTGTTACTGGAACTTAAATTTGTCGAGAAGCACACTATTGATCGATACCGAAAACAGGCTGAAAAGTCTGGCAAACAGTCTTTTGCCCTGGCATGGGTAATGGACCAAAGAAGTGAGGAGCGAGAACGTGGTGTCACCATCGACATTGCAACAAACCATTTTGAGACAGAGAAGACCAGCTTCACTATTCTTGATGCACCAGGTCACAGGGATTTTGTACCCAACATGATCGCAGGTGCCAGTCAAGCTGACTTTGCTATCTTGGTCATTGACGCAAATACTGGAGCCTACGAAAAGGGACTTAAGGGGCAGACCCGAGAACATGTGTTTCTCCTACGAAGTCTGGGTGTTCAAAGGCTTGTCATTGCCGTCAACAAGCTGGACATGGTTGGCTGGTCACAGGAGCGTTTTGACGAAATTGCTCAGCAGGTCAACGCATTCCTTGCTGGTCTTGGCTTCCAACCCAAAAACATTGATTTCATCCCTATTTCTGGTCTCAACGGCGACAATCTTGTTCGGCGAACAGAAGACACAGCTGCATCTTGGTACACCGGCCCTACTCTGATTGAGGCTCTCGAAAACTCAGAACCATCAACAACACGTGCTCTCAAGAACCCGTTCCGAATGGCTATTTCTGAGGTCTTCAGATCGCAGCTTGGCACAACGACTATTGCTGGTCGAGTTGATTCTGGCTCTGTTCAGATTGGTGATGCTCTATTAGTGCAGCCAAGCGGAGAAGAAGCATATGTCAAGTCAATAATGGTGGATTCGGACATGCAAGACTGGGCTGTTGCTGGACAAAGTGTCAGTGTTGCTTTGACTAACATCGACCCTATTCACATTCGAGTTGGCGATATGCTATGCCACACCAAAGATCCTATCAGCTGTGGTGACACTTTCACCATGAAAGCCATGGCGTTCGAGCATCTCATGCCCATGCCGGTTGATCTCCATCGTGGGCGACTGCATTCAGCTGGACAGATTGTTTCGATCACAGCAACCTTGGACAAGGCCACTGGGGCGATTGTCAAGAAGAAACCCAGAGTTGTGCAGCCTGGTGGTGTCGCTAGAGTAGTTATCAAACTGGCGGCCAAGGTTCCTCTTGAGTCGGGGCAAAGAGTTGTGATCCGAAGTGGAGGTGAAACTGTCGCTGCCGGCTTATTAGAGTAGTAACATTCATAGAATAAAAGTTTCAGGAAAGATAATATTGATTGTGTCTTTGATGTCTTGAAAGTGAATTCATAGTGAATACAGGAGTCAACTGGCGGGAGGGAGTGTGAGAAAACATCGGACCTCTATCCTAAGTGGTCAAAAGACTTAGGTGAGAATAAACCTTTACAAGATTCTAATAAACTTATTATGGCTTTAAATCCCTCTGTTTGATTTAGTTGCCAAATCAAATATCTCAAGGCTTTTGCTCCCGAAGACCCAATGATGCTCAGGAAGAGTAGTGCTCATTGCTCACCTGTGGTCATACATACTGGCTGATTTCTGATTCATTCCCATGCTATCGAAGCGTTTGCCATTCTCGACGAGGGAATATGTCTCCAAATCCTTCTTGTCTATACCAACTTCGGGATGTAGAGGGTTCATTGTAATCAGTAACTACACATCGTCATGAATAAGAGCCCGGATCACAAAGTCTGCTAACAATCACACATCCATATACGGATTTTGAAATCAAAATACGTCATCATGCAGAAAAGTGCGGTATCACTGAAATCGAATTGAAAATCCAAATCGTCTAAGAACAACGTAAGTTGCCGAGTGCCAAGAAGATACGCAGGAAACCTTGTCACATCTATCACATCCAAAAAATTGACGGAAGGAGATTTTATATGGAGACTAGAGTTCACTATATATCATGATGCGTTGAAGGAGCTTAAGAAGCCTTGGTAAATACAGAACAACTAAGCTAAACTTGCATGCGTCATGCATAACTAATCATGTATCACTAATCGTACAATCGGTTTACACCTTTCTCCGAGCACTGAGCAAAGGCTTTAGTCCAAAAGTCCCTTCTTTCCGTCACCGTCAGCATCCTTCATGGGGTTGAGACGGTCGATCAGGGAAGGCTTCTTGCCAGTTTGCATACCAACGCCAGAATCACCACGAGACTGTGCATGTTAGTTTAGTTCAAATCATGAATGGTAATGATACTTACGTGTTGACTGTTCAAAGGGTCATTGTGAAGACCTCCGGTCTTGACCTGATCATACTCGCCGGTGTGAGGCTTGTTAAGGCCAGCAGTGTTGATGTTACCAATACCACGGTTGCTGGAGCCAGGATTGCTCATGTTACCGGTGGTACCCATAGACTCTACACCAGATCCAGCACCGGCAGTTCCGGGAATACCAGAACCTGACTGTAGACCGCTGTTGCTGCCGATGCCTCGGTTGCCTTCAAGGGTAGAGGGAGCAGCTGCGGCACCTTCGCGGTTCTGGTGATGAGAGTGAGCGACGCCAGCAGCGGCGGCGGCTGCTCCAGCTCCAACACCAGTTCCGGCAGCGCCGAGGCCACGGTTCTTTGTCTTGGATGACTTGCCCAAACCGCGGGACTCCTCGTCACTAGAGCTCACAGAGCTGCTGCTAGAGGCAGATCCACGACGTTCCTTGTGGCCAATACCGTGTCGGTGCTTGCGAGTAGCTGCAGCAGCCCCGGCGCCAGCAGCGGCGCCAGCGGCCAGACCCTCAGTGTTGCGTCCCATACCATGGCCCTCCCGACCAGAGAAAGCCTGGTTTTCACCGTAGTTGTCACCATGGCCGTGAAGGTGCATGGATTTGTCACCTTCAAGCTGTTCGTCCTGGAGCTCTCGTCGGTACGGCTTGGGGCAACCCTCAAACTCAGTGAGCTTCTGAGCTGCTCGCTCCTTGAGACCGCCGCGCTCATTAGTGAACTCTTCTAGAGTCTTAGTTGGTAGAGTAGAAGTTCCATGATGAACAGGTGCTGCATGGTGGGTTTCGCTGTCGATCAAATTAGCTCAGTGTCAACCTCCTCGTCACGATCAGCATATGTAACGCACTGAATGGGTATCGTGGTGTGAACGACGTGCGGCTGGACAGTCTCTTTATTAATTACGGGTTGCACATGCTCATGGACATGGTGATGAACTGTGGTTATCGTTGTTAGCTTTGCTGTGGGTTGATGAGGTTTGGGTGACTTACTTCGTTCACCGGTGACAACGGGAGCAGCCTCAGTAGAGTGAGTGGTACTGTGGGTCTCAGTGGTATCTCTGTATTTAGCAGCTTCTCGGTCGAGTGTAGCCCGAGTATCTTGCTCATTGCCGTGGTGGAAAGTCTTGTGCTCGACAGGGACGAGGTTGTGGTGGTGCTGCTCAGGACTGAGGTTTGTTAGCAGTCACAAAGATGTGAGAACGAAAAAGTGACTTACAGAGTCTCCTTGTGAGTGATAGGCTGAACAGTCGTATGATGGTGCTCTTGATGAACCTCCTTATCCAGGGCAGTGGTCACTTGCTCATGCTGATGAGGCATAACATGCTCCTGAGTGACGTGAGGCTTAACATCTTCGTCGACAGTGGTTCTGTGCTTTCCATCATTGGAAAGGAAGCTGGAAACGGCCTGCTTTGCTTTCTCCATTGTGTATGATTTGGGCTGTGGGTTACAAGTGTATAGGATTCAAAGGGGGTAATTGTTGATTGATGTTTGTTTCGCTGTGGCTTATGTTTTGATGATGATGATGGGATGAGAATATTGCTAAAGAAGTCGAGGTACACTTAAGTTTATATACTTGAATACTCTTTACGTCGTCTCGTTGTGCGAACTGCCCGCCTCTTCATCATGGGCAGCATCATGGACGTCATCTCATAGCTTTAGCCAAGGTGAGTTCCAACGTGAGCTCGGAACTATCGAGATTGTGGAGGAGCACATCGAAGCTCCAATAATGATGACCTCAAGCCTTCCATGTCATCCCGCGATCTTCATTTGGCGCGTATCTTGGACCCCACGGCTACTTCCACGTCAACGGAAGAGGCAGATCCAGAGTCAGTGCGGCCTGACACCTGCAGCTCAACTACAGCTGAAAGAGGCCTTCATCGACGTCATGATCGAAGAACTATCTGAGCAGATAAAGGGCGAGGCTCAATGCATGTCTCACCCATCCGAGTGGATGGCGTGTTGAGCCTCAGCCGGTAGGAGCAGATGATCCGCAACCGGAAAGCATTGACGTGTCGAAATTGGTGATAACCTCGTCTAATCTCTCCGAAAGTCAAAGGGATGTGGGGGATAACAGGAAATGATGAGCAGGTTCTGCCAAGCAGAGCTGAGCCAAGCCCGACAAGATCGAGCCTACAGCGCGCTAGTGAAGCTTAGCATTGCCAATCTGCAAATAGACAGCGTCATCGTACCTCACCTCGCCCTCACACACGCAAACTTCCACCAGATCCTGTCCGTCGATCCCGGCCGACTTCGCGATTCGGTCTATGGCGAAATAAGGTTATGTGATGTAAAGATGCTGTAACGACGATGGTTCATATCCTCAATGATGAAATGTGGTGTCTCTGAATCGAATCATATCACAACAGTCACATTTCATCACAGCCCGTAGAGACCACCCACGCTTGTAAATTATGCGTGATATCACTAATACACTTCGGACTTCTCCAACCCTTGTTCCTGTGTCTGTCACTTTTATCTCTTACCCCGTTGTTGTTGGACACGTCCAATTGACGCGCCGGTCTCATGGCGGGCCGTCTCAAAAATGTCATCAAGAAGAGGGCATCACGTCTTTTCCATCGAGCTGACACTTCCGAGGGTTCAGACTCGCACTCAGCAAGTAGCAGGAACAGCTTGACTGAGTCGAGTAGGAACTCTCAGCCTCGGCATCGGAAATCTCTGAGTCTATTGAGCAGGAGTTCGAAGACTGAAAGGCATAACGGCCCTGAAACTTCGCAAGCACAGCCTACGGTTGAGGCCCAGAACCCAGGCGACTTTCTAACTCATCCGGCAATTCAACCGTTAAGAGCAGATCCAACGCCTAGAACGCCTAGACTAGAACGGCCTCGCCCCAGTCTAGAGCCCGAAGATGCCACTGCCTGGAGTGGGGATGAAACTCCTGGAGATGCATCTTATCGTAAAACCCAGCGGTATCCGACAGAGCCAAAACACTCCCAGGACACTACATACCAGACAGTGAGGTCAGACCAAGCAGAGAATACAGATGAGCTTGAGACGAGGTTGTCTCGACTGACCGTATCTCCGAATGAATCAACACTTCCAGAGATAGATATCGACCCTTTAACTCCATTCGACCTTGTCGAAGACACCAATCCTACGCAAGCAAAACTCTCGCAATTGGCAATTGGTGAAGAAGGGTCCAAACACGCGGCGACTCATATCAAGCCCTTATCTCAAGAATCAGACGTTAACCTCGAGTCAAACTCAAGTCAAGAAGCCAATATTCGCCAGAACCTGAAGGCCATTCACCCTAGAGACGCCGAGTTTGACCGGATCAACGAGGAAGTCCGCGCTGGCTCCAATGGCGAGGCCAACTTTCACCTCCAGAACAGCCTTGACTTTGACAGAACGGTTCACAATCAAGACCCGGTTGTTCATGAGCATATCAGGCCTCATGTTCATACAATTTACGAACCCAAGCGTACGCGGTCCATCCACTACCATGAGCATCGAACCTTGATCCAGCCGATTAAAGATCCCAATCCAACGGTTCTTCCAGAACAACATTGGCTTCAGGATGACAAGACTGGGGAAATCTATAGAATTCCTGATGAGTTGGGAAAGAAGTTGATGTAGGCTGTATTTGATATTGCATATTGTTCCATGCACAAGCGAGGAGTAACAAGATTTATATCTGTAGTTTGAACTTTCTAAACACAAACACCTCGAAATGAGGTTACTCAATATCTGGTTTTCCTTTTGGCACCTATTTTATGACCTTTTGGCACTGTTGCGAGTCCGCCTGGGTTGCTGTTAGCCATTGAACGAGATGGTCTCAAGTCCCTGGTTGATCGAGACACTCAGATTATTAACAATCCAGGCCGCTGAGATCAACAACTCTTCTCTTGCATATCTTACACTTCAATAAGTTGGTCAATTTATTATCATAAGAGAAACACTACACAGTTTTACTAAGATCCACATATTTGTTGCATGTTATCATTTCCAGCTCTCTTGGTTATTTCATGATACACTCAACACATTCATGTTACAAGTTATAGAGAATTGGCAGTTTCAAATGCTTATAAAACTGCCAACTGATGAATCACAGTCATACCCACGGGCTCACCTTTGTATAGCTAGCCCCTTAAATACCTCTTCTCGCACACTTTTCCTTTACTTTCTTCTTTCTTCAATCGCCTCCATCCATTCAGTCCGCGCATTTAGGCAAGACGTTTCCACACGTAACGACGCCCTCTCCTTTTGTCTGGCCCTTTGGACACTTCGTGACAGATTGTTATCCTTCCTATCTGCACTCTCAACAACCCTGGGGTCGATAGTTCATTGGCGTTTAGTGAGCTTAGTTGAACCCTTCACGAACCGATTTAGAATTATTAGGTCGGGCTTTGTTTACTCCCCACTCTCTTACCCTTAGGAGACCGTCATGTCTCAGCCCACAACCTCATGCTTTGCTATCAAGCCCAGTGGCTCCTCGACAGTGTTCATATCATGTAAGGCTTCGGGCAATATGATAAGAGCAAATCCATGACCTCTCTCCACCAGGGTTATAGCCACCTATTGAACTCCTTAAGTTAATTTAGTCATGCCTAAATTTGTTTGCATTTACCTCATTTTCCCTATCCTAACCGAAGTTGACCTACATTTACTTACATTTACTTAATCTTATGCCAGACTACAGATGAAGGGCCTGTTATTATTCCACACTCAATGTATATTCGGGGGCTTTCGTGACAAGCATCAGAAATCCTCCTGTTAACAGTTGTGTTATAGGGTAACTTTTTAAGATACTTGTAGCAGGACGAGATCCTGTTACAGCATGGTCCTAAAATATATTGGACCTGTTTAAACCTCACTCTCGGAGCTCGTGCTCGACCAGATCCTGAATGGGCTTCTCATAGAAGACGAAACGTACTTTAAACTATGAATTTAACATAGCGCAGCCTGTCAAGTGAACCTCTCTATTATAGAAGGCTAAATCGATATCTATACTAAAATTCATCTCTTAGTAAGTTAACCCTAAACTATATAGGTTTATACTTTAAAATTTATTTTAATATAATATCCTAGATTATTTACTATATAAAAGTAAATCTAATTAATTAAAACCTCTTACTTAATTAGGTATATAACTTTATAATATTAATCCTTAAACTTAAGTTTAGCTTTATTTTTATCTTTTAAACTTAATTTATTTTAAAAAGTAAAAATTACCTATTTTTTATATATTATATTTACTTATAATTACTTTTTTACTAAGTATAAGTTAAAGTTAAACTTTAGTCTTATAATTATTACTAGCTTTAACTATATAATAATATATAACTATATATTTTTCTTTAGCTTTTTTTAAAGTAGTAAAATATTTAGCTTTAAATTTCTTTATTTTAATAAAAAGACTATTATTTTTAGCTTATTTAGTAATAATATATATTTCTTTAGCTTTTTTTTATTACTTAATAATAATATAAACTTCTTTAGCTTTTTTCTTTTTTTTAATAATAATATAAATTACTTTAATAATCTTTTTTTATTTACTAATAATATAAGCTTTTTTAGCTATTTTCTTTTTTTAGTAAAAATATAAGCTTTTTTAGTAATAATATAAGCTACTTTAATAAT
>JAAQRH010000805.1:0-44277 GCA_013186785.1 Fusarium pseudonygamai
TCAGCTCAGCTCAGCTCAGCCGCCAGGAACATTGCTCAGCTGCCACTCACTGATGGCTCGTTTCCATAAACCTACTAAGCCTAGGCTTGCCACTCACGCCTTCGTTATTTTTGGTACTTCCCGCATTGAACTCAACATCACTCCTGTACCTACTCCTCGAGGACAAATTCTCTAGCATTCCTCGTTCGGCCAGCAATTATAGCATTAATCTTTGAGACGAGCGGTTTGAAAGTTGGGATACACGCGCAGACGAGTGCTGAAGTAACCTCGGCCAAAGCCCACAGCTGGGGTCTGACGATATCCCATGTAGTAAACGACCACGTTTCTACCCATTTTATCCGTACGATAGCAAGCGCTATTGAACTTTGCCAAAGGTCAACAAAGGTTAGATGTGATTTGAGGTATACTTACAAGCATCCGAGTCCAAAGACAACTGAAAGAGCGATCTTTTGAGATCGGCGTAGGTTGAGCCTCCAAATAACCGGCAGTGGCAAGATAGCTACCACGAGATCGGTCAAGATGTTAAGTCCAGCGCAAATATATGCAAGCTCCAGACGATTCGTGACGCACTTCATTCTGAGATTGCGGTTCCATACGGCCTCCAGAGGGGCGCACTGAAGAAAGAAAATCAGAATTTGACAGATATTCCAGAGTATGACCACCATCATAGCCCCGAGGTATGCGGATCGCCAGCAAGAGAGCGTTACGATCTTGTAGTAAAGGAGAAGAAATGTCATCTTGGCCCAGAATAGTCCTTCTTTGTAGAAGAATGCGGCAATGTATGTGCACTTGTACTGTTAGCTTGACCGTCGAAAGACAAAGATGCAGTCGAACCTTGTAAAACGGCGTGGTTTTGTTCTCTGGCAGGGTTCCAGTAGGGTCGTTCAAGCCGAGTGGTACAACTATAAATCTTAACCTGATGACTTCTAAATATGGGCCACGACGTACGCGTTAGTATACAAGATCCCATTCCTACTATACACAACTGAAGTTCAAGCTGTTAGCAATGCTCCATTCTAGCGGGTCCATTAACCTACCAAAGCCATGACAGCAGCAGCATCATCCCAGTATGAAAAGCCAATGATACAGCGACACCAGAACCGAAGGGCAACAAACAAAAGCGAGACGCAAAGAGTAAAGCATACAGCCAATATTACCATGACAAGGTGGATATGGGACGACCTGGCAGCTTCTTGTTCGGTGATAGCCATATTGGATGAGGGACCTGAGAGAACCGGTGATCAAGACGGCTAAGAACATGAAGTTGATCCTTGGAGAGGTGGTTAATATATAACTTGACAGTGAATTCATTTTTCGTCCAAGAAAGCCACTCCCTCGTTTGGCGACTTGCTTTCCAAGGGCCCTGAATCGGGCAATGGCAGCTGGAATGTAGGTCACTCATGATATGGCTAATTCCCGGTCTTGATCAAGATTTATAGCAGATCCAGGAACAAAGCCTCCTCCGGATAATGTAGCTAAATGGGGTATCAATTCGCCGATCCTCTCGAAAGCCAAGACTTGTTACGTCGGCGTTGTTGAAATATGGCTTGGGCTAGCTTGGGGAGAGCGAACCAACATGTTGGAATCGCTGCGTGGCATTAAGCGCATCGTTAAAGGTAGATCCATTACATATCAACCCATGACCGCCAACGTCGCTACTTCATTCAGGCTGTCAAGCGTCGGGTTATCAAGGAAAAGCGACAGATGAGGCTCAAGATCTTCATCCCTTATGTCCGAGCACAAACGTTTGCAGTAGGGTCCATGCATCCTGCGATTATTGATACATCTAGAACAAACGATCTTCTATCTGCGAACAATATGCAGGGTCTTGGCGTGCGGTATTCTAGCTACATGCGTCCGAGAACTGACATACAATGTGAGTGATTTGCCCTCATCGGGTGACATTGTGAAATCACAATTCGTCACCTTACGCCCACTGACAAAACACAGCCACTGATACTGGATTCCAGACCGAAGCGGTGGAAAAATTGCCCGGCCAGTTAGTCTTTTGTTTTAGCTCCTCCAAAATCGTGTCGGTGGCTGGTATCAACTATCGTCTTATTGGCTACGCTTTCACAATGCGAAATACGAGCACTGCGCAGTGTGATACTCCAGGCATCCGCAATTACAGGGGGCATCATTGGATGAGAGGTGGCTTGCCATTATGAAGTCAATCTATATATCAACGGCTCTCGCAACGGTTTATATCAAGATTCATAGTTATCAGTCTCAGTTCAGCTATCCATAATCATGGCAACTACCACGAAGCCAAGATTTCAACCGTTGTTCAAAGATGATCCATCATACGACAACAATAAAATCGAACTCTTCTCCCCACCCAAGTCTCAACAACAAACCGAGATCACAGCATTCAACACCATCTCTCAATCCAATGTCGTTCCTCTGAGAAAGTTGAAACAATGGCCCCGAGCTGTCATATGCCCAGCCTGTCGAGAGCTCTCTCTTACACGAGTTGAGCGCAAAGTCTGTGGCGGTACCCAGTGAGTATAGACTCCGAAACAGGATATGTAGATGGAAGCTAACCAAAACCTATCAGTGCCATGGCGGCATTGATGTTTGCATGCACTATCGTTGGGGGGCCTCTTGCGTATATCGGGAAGCAATGGAAGAATACTGAGCATTACTGTTGCAGATGTAATCGCAGACTGGTGACTTGGCACTTCAGTTCTGGAACTGAGATTCATGTTTGGTAAACGCTATTGCTGGATCAAGAATAGGTAATTTACCGAGACCATAAACAATTGTGTTTTGGCCTTGCAAATAGTTCTGCAGTGGTTGATCTTTTATCCGGAGCTCAAATCCCATAGCCTCTTGAACTCGCTCTCCCTCTTCAGTAGCTCCCTTGGGTTGTCCCACTCGATAACCCTTCCTCCTCCCATCACAGCAACTCGGTCAAAATCCACAACAGCACCCAAGCGATGTGCAATAGCGATGACGGTGCATCCCACGAACTCCTCTTGGACCACCTGTCGGATCAGTTGCTCCGACTTGGCGTCGACGTTGCTACTCGCCTCGTCAAGAAAAATCATCTTCTTGTTAGCCAGTATAGCTCTGGCAAGGCAAAGAAGCTGGCGTTGACCTTGTGATAGTCGCTCGACATCAAGAATGCTGTCCAAGCCTCCAAGCTTCTCTACAGCCTCTCTCATCCTTAGGCGATTGAGCACATCGAGAATTCTCTCTTCGGGCTGCTCACCGCGAGGGACCAGATTGCCACGAACAGTAGTTTTCTTCATGAAGAACGGATGCTGAGGTACGACTGCCACAGAAGCTCGTACAGTTTGTCGCGGGAGTGTAGTGATGTCAATCCCGTCAAACTTAATACTAGAGTTGGAGTCAACCTCTAACATCCGGAGAAGACAGGCCATCAAGGAGCTTTTGCCACTGCCACTACGTCCAACGACGCCGACCTTGAAGCCTGCAGCGATATCTAGACTGACATCGTGCAGTACTGGCTCACCCGAAGCGGTGTATGCAGCTGTCAGCTTGTCGATCTGCACGTGGCCATGGGAAGGCCAACTCGCGGGTGGAGTAACAACCTCGTCTAGGAGGTTCTCGCTATCGGTTGTAGTGCAGAACTCTTTAGTACGACTAACAGCACCCAGAGAAGTCTCTAATTGCGTATAATTCTTGATGAGCTGTGTGAGATATTGCGAGAAGGATGTCACATTGAGAAGGGCCATTGCCACAAATTTCGGTTCGAAATTGTCTCGAAGCTTAACAATGAGGACCATCAAGATTGTAGCCAGCCCCGCAACTGCGAGGTCAAGGACAACAGCTAGCCAGCGCTGAATACTGAAGAGGAGATAGTATGGACGTTGAGAAGCGTCAAGGAACTGGAAGTGTTGTTCCTTGAACTGCTTCACCCAGCCGAAAGATCTCACACTTGACAAACCTTGGAGGGTGTCAAGGAATTGTGTGAATAGAGGTGAGTTTGCTTGTAACTCAAGGATTCTGATCTGACGAGAAGTTCGAAGGTAAAATCTCTGAAGCACTGGAGCAATTGTCAATGCATGGTAAAAAGGGTGCTATGAGTGAAACTTACACCAGCAGAAGAAAGCAAGAGGGGGCAGCGTCGCCACAAAGTATCCAGAGAACACACACATAAGTATAACAGACATGATAGTGACGCTGGTGTCAATGGCTAGGTCAATCAATGCAAACGGAAGCTCTGTGTCTATAACTGACATATCGCGGCTGAAGCGGTTTGTTGTAACGCCGACATCCATCCTCGAGAAGAATGACAACGGAGCATTCATGACTGTCCGGAGTAGCCGGGCATGCAGAACTTCGCTGCTCAAAGGTACCATGATAACAAGATAATGCACAGCTGCACCCATGATGCCAATTATTGCAAGTCCAGCGAGCATTGTGTAGAGTCCAAGGTAGAAGTTGTTGACGCTTTGTTGAGTGATAACAGAATGGCCAGTCCAGAAACTCAGCAATAGCTCCGTCATCTTGTGGGCTGCACCGAACAAGACTGTGAGCGCCACTAACAACAGAACATGCCACTTGGGTACCGTATTGAAATAGTAACCATAAGTAGCAAGCTCCCCCAGTGCTCGCTTAGCAGATTCAGTCTCTTCTTCTGGTCCTTGAGGTGCTGAAGTTGATTTGTTGTTGGCTTTCGAGGAGTCGGCGTCCCCCGTGACAGCCCCGTTCTGCCGAAGATGTAAACCACTGAAGTAATCAGTGTCGTTCTTGAGTTGCTCAAATGTGCCTTGATGCTGAACTGTGCCATGTTCGCTCAGAGCAATGACGTGGTCTGCATATGCCAGCCGATGAACTATGGGATGTTAGCATTGTTTCACTTCGAGCTGGCGACAGCCGAACTCACTAGCGTTCGTCACACAAATAACAGTCGTGCCCAGCTCTCTTAGCAACCCTGCTTCTGAAAAAAGCACCCTGTAAATATGCTCCTCTGTCGAAGCATCTTGTCCCGAAAAGACATCGTCGAGAATAAGTACCCCAGCCTTTGAGTAAATGGCTCTTGCAAGTGCAAGCCTCTGGTTCTGGCCACCGCTGAGAGAAACGCCGCCGCTGCCCGCTTTCGTGGCGTCCTTGTCAGACATCTCAACAATGTCCTGCTCGAGCCCACATGCATGTACAACTCTATCATACCAATCTTTGTGATATGTGGATATACCGAGGATGTTCTGTCGAATCGTCAAGTTCTGGATCCAGGGCTTCTGGTCAACAAATGCGATTTGTCGGGCGTCAGTGTAGATGAATCCTTGGGACGGCTGTAACTCGCCCAGCAAGGCCTTCATGAGCATGCTTTTCCCAGAACCCACGCTCCCAATAACAAAGGTAAAGTGAGATTTACGGATGGGGAAGGAAATGTTGCTGAGGACTGGTGCTTCCGCCTTTGGCCATCCAAAGCTGGCGTCCGAAACGACCATGAGAGGTTGGCCAACATCCACTAAAGGCTCGTTGGATCGATCTAGTAGCTCAATCGAAGCTCTGTCCTGAGCAAAAGCATGTGGCCCAAAACTCCGGGCTTCTTGTTGGGATGGGCTTTGACGGACACTGAGAGGTAAGCGGTGATCCTTGCAACTACCCGACAACAGAAAGCCCTGCATTCGGTCAAAGCATGCAAGCGATGCCTTCATTCCAGGGATTGTTCGTATGAGCGTGGACATAGGGTTGGACAAAAGATAAATAAGAGAAAGGGAAGTATATGCAGAAGCCGTACTCAAAGGACTGCCTGTCTCTTGAGATATGACGACATAGGTCGCAAACGTAGCGAGCGGAGCTATGGCTTCCATCGTATTTTCTAGAAAGTCATGTTAGCGGTGCAACATAGTTCAAGTAACTCGTAGACCTACGGAAGAAAACTCGCCAGCACATGAGTTTACGGAACTTCTTGGACAAGTCCAACTCATTGACTCGCAGACTTTGGACCATTTTGTTGAGAACATCCGTCAGGCCAAGCATTTTCACTTCCTGCAACCTCGGTTAGTGACTCAAGCCGACCGTCTTTGAACTGAGCTCTTACTTTCATTGAACCTAGCATTGAGGCAGTAACATCAATGCGCGTCTGGATACCACGAACCCACCGCCTTTGGGCGTTTGCGATATACTTGGCTATCATCAAAATGCCAGTGGTCGAGACTAATCGCATGTTAAAAGTGATCTTACTAGTACTAGAGAAGTCAAACCTATTGCCACAACCATAGGGGCCAGAAATGCCATGCCCAGTTGTCTGTACAGGAGATATAAAGCCACTGCGCACTCGATAGGCGAAGCCCACATCTCATGCATGCTTGCAAAGTTCATGCAGATATTTTCAGTATCGGCAGACATCAGCGTGACCGCAACTGTGAGATGTTAGCTGTTTACGTTGCCTAGAAGCCCCGTTTTCTTACTTGATTCGTCAAAGGCCGTGATGCTAAGATCGAGGGTCTTGTCGTATACCAGGCTGATCAAGCTACCCCGGACTGCGGTAACAAATCTAGGTAATTAGCTTTGGCTTCTTAATCGGTGGGTTTTATCTCACTGATAAGTCATATGCCAGTAGAATGCGTTGGCGATCTTCAGATTGTCAGTCTGGATACTACAAAAGAAAAACGCGTGACACAAACCGCCAGTCCAATAAAGACGCAGCACCAGGCTCCCGTAAGACCCCATCCAATAGCTTTGTCTTCATCAAGGTTACTCGCAAACCCTATTGTTCTTTGGATAAGGAAGGGCTGTGCGTATGTGAAAGCCATCAAACAAATACGTGATAATACTCCAAGCAGAAAGACTCTTCTAGACGACCAGATGGTGGACCAAAAGAGAGCGTTACTCTTGACTTGGTTTGCTAGACCGTTTGTCAGCTCGACATATATCACCGGAATGCATTATGAACTCACCTGTGCGCCATGACTTCTCCACCTGGGCGAATAATTTCTTCCCCAAGAGGCTGTTTTCGATGGCATACCTGTTCCCTCGTCAATTAGGTCATTGGACTGGCAGA
Source organism: Fusarium pseudonygamai (assembly GCA_013186785.1). Classification (NCBI taxonomy): domain Eukaryota; kingdom Fungi; phylum Ascomycota; class Sordariomycetes; order Hypocreales; family Nectriaceae; genus Fusarium; species Fusarium pseudonygamai. The sequence goes on from JAAQRH010000805.1 coordinate 6,980, forward strand.
TGAACAACATACAGATCATGCTCTGTCAGAAAATTAGAGAATCCTAATTTCATCAGAGGGTTGATCCACCAGAAAACACTACGACCCAGTATTCCGCTCGTCGTCTCTGGTGATAGATCACGATACTGTGCTCTTAATATGGACCTCTTTCCCCATGCTTCAGATATGAGAATGAGGGCTTTGGCGGTGGTAGCTGCCGTGAACAGCCTCGCAACTGCGTGCGCTCCATCTAGAAGCCATAGCGTTCTAGCTATAGCGCAATCAAAAAGAGCTGTGAATAGTAGATAGACATTAATGATTGTTGAGGGTCTCACAGAGCGTGTATGCTCGACATAAGACAGTAAGGCCAACAAGAGTCCGTTCACAAACACAAGGGCCGCTGCGGCGATTTGAGATTTAGATGTAGGCAGAGGTCCAACCGTCCAGTATGTCAATATCACGAGTTGTAGTCCAGTATACACAGTGATCAAGCCCTGTTGTATGGTCAGCACTCTCTGGACTAAGGCCTGGGGGCACAAACCAGTTTGATAAGAAGACGCGAATTCTCGACAATCTTTCGTGGCTCTCTCTTCAACCATAGCAGTCTTTGCGGGACAAGAATCAAGAACAAAGCAGATGGGACGATGGATAGCATAACATTCTCAAAGAAGACAGTAAAATCAAATCTTCCCGAGGCCGAGGGGCCGAAATCGACTTCGGGCAGGACGTTTAGTGAAGAATTGGCATCCATAGCGCTTGTAGCTGAGTTATTTCTGCACCTTCTCAACGGGAAATGGGAGATTCATATCATGATCCCATGCACAAGGTAACTTGGTTATCTCATGGTGAGATCCAATGACGAATTTGCCTAAATCAGTTGCGCTTACGTGGGTTACTACGTTTCCATGCGTTATTCAACTGCGGGGAAAGAGGTTGATTGGTTGGTCAATCAAGCGATAGGACAAACTTGCGCCGTCTTACAGGGAGAAATAGGGAATGATGGACTGACCGTTTGTGATGCATTTCAGATAGAAATTGGATATATCTAACATTTGGTCAAAGGAAATTCGGTGTGCTCCGTCACTAAGAGATAGTGATGAAGCGTAGTGCTACTGGTTTGCCTAGGTTAGTTCATAATAGACCCAAGATTCTTGAAGGTTATGTATTAACTCCATTATGGTAAAGTATTACTTCTCTAAATAGATGTTGATTGAATTTCGTGTAAACTAGACCTTAATATGAGTATATTCCGTTCCTTAGTCCTAATTTGGTGGGATAAGAAGCTAACGGTGTCGAGTTTTACAAAAGTTCCTCACCGCGTACTTGGTTTCGTCACCACCTTACGAAATCCTCGCTAAAACTCGATAAACCCAATGAGTCAAGCCGGTTTGACGCAATTACAGTGAACGTCAATTTCTTCAAATTCGTAATCTTACAAATTGGTATATCCTTCAACCTCGCTTTTCTCTCTCCAAAATAAAAACACATCTGAGCTCCACAATCGCTGTTTTCCAATCTCTTTAAGACGTAACAACTTTACTCCTTGACAAGGACAGCTCTGTATCGAACCTTGCCCTCCTTCAAATCGTGCAGAGCCTTCTCAATACCCTCCTCGTTGAGAGAGTAAGTCATAATGGTGGGCTTGATGTTCTTCCTGGCCGCGAAGTCAAGAAGCTTGCGAAGGCTGTCGCGAGAGCTGACTAGAGAACCCTGGACGCGAATACCCTTGAGGGAGAGTGAGGTCAGGGGAACAGGAGTGGACTCCAGAGCGGCAGTAAGAGGGTAGATGACACCATCGGTATCAACAAGAGGAACGAGACTATATTTGTTAGCTACGACGAATCAAGTGCTGGATCGTTATACATACCTGCTGTAGTCGACATTTGCGCTACCGCAGAGAAGCAAGTGCTTAACAGGTTTGAAGTCCTTTGGGGCCTCGTCTCCAGACTTGAAGACAATGAACTCAGAGGCACCATAGTCCAGCGCTTCCTGTCTCTTGGATTCGGAGGAAGAGAAGACAATGACGTGGGCTCCCTTGGCGGCAGCGAGCTTGATGGCAAGATGGCCCAGGCCACCAATACCCATAACACCGACTCTATCTTGAGAACGGAGACCGTACTTGGTCAAGACTGTGTAAACAGTGGCTCCCGCGCAAAGAAGAGGGGCGGCATCAGCGGAGTCGTATCCATCGGGAATGGGAGCAACGGTCTTTGAGTCCCAGACAGCGCCGTAGGAGAAAGAACCGTTATCAGTGTCGGAGAAACCATAGATCTGACGCTCACGGCAGTACTGGTCAAGGTCTGTAGCATGGTCAGTATTGTTATTTCCTAAAACTCTCCGACTTCTTACCTGTACAGCAGTTATCGCAAGAGCCGCAGATCTGATGTGTGTATCCGAATCCAACCCTGTCGCCAACCTTGACGTTCTTCACTGAAGACCCAACTTCGCGAATAACTCCAACACCCTCATGGCCCAGGACAATTCCGCTGGGCTGGTAGAGCTTATCCGTTCCACAAACGCCAGAGTGTGTTGTCTCAATGAAGACCTCGTGGTTCTGGAGCTCACGCTCGACGGTGTCAGAGACAATCTTTCCCTCGGGGGTTCCTCGGAAGACCTTGTAAGAGACCATTGTTGCGATGGTTTGTATGTAGGGATGTAAAGATACAGAGATAGAGTTTTGTATAAAGACGGGGTATATAGTTCAATTCGAAGGGGGCTTCTGGGTTGGGCTTTATATAGGAAACGGTTGGCGATAGCTATGGTTACATAGGGCTATCGGAGCGGCCGGGGCAGTCTTCCTCATCGAGTTGGCCGACCACGCGAAGCACGGATTGTGGGTTTGACTTTGGAATGAGCCTGAAGAAAGAGACCGAAGTGGGGATGTGAAAGCTTCTTTCTGCCTTGATATCGGGGTTAGCGAAGAGTCCGTCATTATGGACATTTTCGCATTCCAAGTTTTATATATTGAGATGTTTATTTCCGGCGAGACTGATCTAGCATGTTCTTCAACTCCTGGTGCTTCTCTTCAGTTGCACATTCACCATGTTGACAACGATGATGTTTCTTGACCGACAAGTCGCTTTGTTTCTTGACCGACAAGTCGCTTAACATGACCCCTTACTATTAATGCCTACTTCGGAAACATCGTTATCTTTATCCGTCCTGACCGTTTGTTTCAGGTCCTCGGATCATTCACGTAACTTGTCCCCAGCTTTGTAATCTCAAAATAAAATTCAACCGTTGAAAATGGATTCTCGGACCGCTCTCGGTGGATACGGACCCGGTCAAGAGTGGAGCACGGCGGAGCCGCTTGCCTCGGCACGGAAGTATTTTCCACGTGTACTAACTATGTAACAAGATCCATGACGATATTGGATTGTTTCTAGAACTCCTGATACAAGGTTCCGCCAAAGAAATCTTTTGCTCCGATCGGCGGACATGATGTCATGCGGCGAGATCCTCAGGGTCTTGAATCCTTTACCTTTCTCGTCAATCTGAGTTGCGATAGACAGACTCGCATTGAATCATCTCGATTTCAATTTGACTACGCATGAGGCCTGGATCAGTAGTGGGGATTAGTGCCGGATATGCACCACTAGCAGTTAGTCTCCGAAGCTTTGTTCAAGAGCGACGGTAAGTTTCGATAGATATAGATATCAGGCCATGTCTTGAACCATTCTGGCTTCAGGGGTAACTTGAACGACGCGAACATGTTCATCCGACATCCGGGGACTTGGCCTTTCTTTCATGACACTTGTCTAAGTTTGAATCTTCCTCCCCACGTGATGCACATCGGCGTTTGAATTCAACATACATACCTGGCCTCCTCGTTTTGGCAGCATTCAAATTTGTTGGGTTCTCAGGCGATGGTGCTGATCAGTAAGGAGCGTGATTTAAGAATCAGCTGCAAGGTCTATCAACTCAGAATATCACTCCCCAAACCTTGGTCTAGACAGCACGGAGTTGGCAGCTGTCTCAAGTAACGTACGTTCTGTTGCCAGCTTACGTCCTCCCATTCACCTGTCCTGAAGTAGGAGAGCAAATGTCTGCAAGATAGTCGGGTGGTATATTCTATCTATCTCTCGGTGAATACGGACAAGCGATTACTCCTCCTTCTGACGAGAACTGGCTTCTTTCAACTCATCGCTGAGTTGCGGGATGCTTTCTGGAAGCACGTGTCATTCCTGGAGCTTTGAGCCTGGGACTTAGTCTATCAGTGGCTAACATCTTCTGCTATCTCTAATAGTGAGATTTTCAGTTAATATTATGTCACTACTCGCCTAGTGTCTTCATCTGAAGACGACGGTGGTACATAGCAGAGACCCAAAAACAAAGCCTGTAGAGTGTGCGATTCACAGTCAAAGCGTCCAGGAATTGCCTTCTACCAGAATATTAGCCTCGTTCCGGCTCATTCGACGATTCCCTCTCCGGCACGAGATAGAATCTTGTATACTCGGGAGCACCCTTTCGAAACTCTTCCGCGGTTTCGAAAGCCCGTTACATCCGACTAGTCGGCGTAAATGATAGCAAGGTAATCTCGAGGACCTTTACTTTCCCAAAGGCAGTTTTGTCATAAAACTGCTCTTTTCTTATCGCTTCACGTGTTCCTGGGTTACCTACCGCTAAGCAGTTCACTTAAGCATCTACGGCAACAACAATATTATGGAGTCACCGCTCAGCGAGATTAATGCGAATTGTGAAGGGACTCATGGCAGACAGTCTGGATGTACGATGTCAGGCTCGATTGAGCGATCTTTTTATTTGCCGAATCTTTCGTCAGTTGGAAGCTTCACTGCGTGGTGATTTTGTCCTTGGAAGTGATATTGAGCCGCTCAAAGTAGACGATCAATAATTCGATGCCCCGAATCACGCCACGTACCAGGTCCATGATAGAAGTGACCAGATTGGTCAAGTGGCCAGTTTCCGGGTCTTACAAGTATGGCAACGTACCTCGCTCAAGCACTGATATCCTATTCGTCTTAGGCAATGATTACACCACCTTCGTGCATGGTCGTGTTTGTGCTTGGCACATAACAATACAAGACTCGTAACCGAGTTCTAACAGCAAGCATAGACAGCAGATCAACAAATGAGGGGGCTCATCACTCCAAGTACATACTAGAATTCTAGGGGTTGTCAAGCTACTCAGTATATTCACAAGTTCTTCATTGCCTATGAAAGTCATGAGAAGAAGGCATTTATGTGGAAGTGATAAGTCATTGTCATTCATAAGCCATGGACAACTTCACCATTGGCATCTTCCCCCATGTAAACACTAGAACTAGACCAACATCAAAACTAAATCGGGTATAGACACATCGCCTAACAACCACTATGGCGATGTGATTCCAACACATGACAAATCTTTTACCATATTAAAACTCCATGAAACACCGTGATACCCAGATACACAAGGATTAACATGTAATAATAGCCAATTTAGTGCTGCTTCAACTCAGCGGCGGAAACGGCAGCGTCGACAGCCTCCTGCAAATCGAGATGGAAGAAAGGTCGGTTGAGACCTTGCACGGCAATCAGACGAGCGCTGGTTGGGTCTCTTGAGACACCCTTCTCAGAGCCAATGCTGTTGATGGAGTCGTCGACAGCCTCGATGTCCTGCTTGATAGGGGCGCTCTTGGCCTTCTCATCGAGAGCAGCAGCAGTAGCAGCGCTGTCATCACCGCCAAGGTCGGCGATGGAGAAGATAGCCTTCCAATGTCCAGTACCGTCGTGGTTAGTGCGGGGAGTGCGGTAACCGAAGCCGGCAGCAGCGAGAGCACGCTTAGTCCATCGGTTCTCGATGTTGGCGAAGTGCCAGTCGACGACCTCAGGAGCAGCGAACTTGTCAAGTTGGTTGCGAACATCAATCAGAGCTTGGATAGAAGTAACGTCGACGTTGTTGACACTAGAGAAATCAAGGACGACGGCCTTGAGGATAGGTCGCTCATCATTATCAACAGCCTTGATGTGGCGGGGTTCTCGATCATTCCAGGGACGGTCACCAAGCTTACCCAGGAGAGCAGGGTTAGTTCGTCGGCACTCCTGGAAGATGGTCTCGGTGAGGTGGTTGAGGTAATGGGAGGCATTGGGGTAGTTGAAGCCCTCGGCAAATCGGTAGATGAAGACACCAGGGTAAGGAGTGCGGACGATGACCTTGGGGTTGGCACCGTTGCCATGATCGAGAGGAAGGAAGCCAGCTCGGAGAGAACCATCACCCTCATCAACTGATCCAGGACTGGAGGTACCGTCACTGACGTTGGCCTTCATGGTTCGGACACGGACAACACCGAGGAAGCGGCCACGTGTCTTGAAGAGACGGAAGACGACGACAGCAGCGGACATGGCGATCGTGGTGTAGATACCGTTCTCGATGGAGCTGAAAATGGTGACGAGTACACCAGCGAAGAAGATGATGACCTCAATAGGTGAGACGCGCCAGAACTGGTAGACAACCTTGGGAGGAGTGATGACATCTCCGACAGCATGGATGATGACACCAGCAAGACCAGCGTTGGGAATGTAGAAGAAGACAGCAGTAAGGGCATAGAGAGCAAGCAAGACGACAATAGCAGTGATGACACCAGCGAAGGGAGTTCGGACACCAGCCTTGGACTTGATGGCAGTTCGGGAGAAAGATCCAGTGGCGGGGTAGGCTCCAAGGAAGGGACCGAGAAGGTTGCTAACACCAATAGCGACGAGTTCCTGGGAGGGGTCGATAACATAGTTGTTGACACGGCCGAAAGACTTGGAGATGGAAATGTGCTCGATCAGGACAACGATGACCGCGGCGGGAAGCTCGGAGACGAAGGACTTGATGATGGGGGTGTTGATCTCGGGGACAGCAGCGTGAGTGAAACCTGAACGAGTTAGTCAATTATTGATTAATTTGTCGATGGTGAGGCGAGATAGCTTACCACTGGGGACGTCGCCAACAATGCTGATGCGGGGCTTGGAGCGGTGATTGATGTTCATGCCAGCGCTGATACCAACGTACAGCAGGATGACAAAGGCAGTCCGCAGTGTCGAAATGAAGAAGTACAGCTTAGCGCGCTGGGGCTGCTTCTTGGCCATGGTGCTGCAGAAAATACGGATGAGGTAGAGCATGGTCAGGGCTGACAGACCAATAGCAGCATCGAGCTTGCTACCACCCAAGTTCTTGAGGGTGTCAATGATCACACGGTAGGTTGCCTGACGGGTGTTGACACCCTTGATGCCCATGAGCTTAGGGACTTGGCCAGCGATAATATTGACACCGGAGCCAGTCATGAAAGCGCAGATGGAAGGCAGAGGGATAAACTCAACGAGCCAGCCAAGACGAGCGAGACCAAGGAAAGTGACAATTGAGCCGACGATGACTGCAAGGGCGGAGGCGACAACATGACCAGGAACGTCAGGCAGGGAATCGGCAGCCTTGAGAACGATGTTACCCGTGACCTGGGACATTACAGCGACGGGCTGAAGAGTCAGTTAAGGTTGTTCAACAAGATTAAAGGGTACTTACACCAATGGTGATGTCCTTGGATGTGGCAAAGAACCAGTAGATCAAGACACCCATGAAAGATGAGTACAATCCATATTCGACGGGGAGCTGTGCCAGCTGGGCATAGGCCATGGACTGGGGAACGACGACAGCACCAACTGTGATACCTGCGGGGAGTTGATGTCAGCAAACAGAGTCTCCCCGAGAATGTAACTACGTCGGGGAGTTGACTTACCAGCGACCAAATCACCGATGAACCAGATCAAATTGTACTTGCCAACCCATGACAAGAACGGGAATAGGTTGTAAAAGTATTCTCCAACAGCACGAGCGCTGGGAGTGATTTCTCGAAGAAATTCACCAACTGTAGGCTCCTCCTCGATGTACAGGTCGGCATTGGTGATGGAAGGCGCTTTCTCTTCGGGTTCGATGTGATCGGCGCCGATGAACTTTTCCAATGCCGTCTTGGCGGAATTCCTGCCGGGTTGAGACATGTTGGAACAATAATAGCAGAGTCAACTGGGAAAAAAGGACAACGCTCAAAAAAAAGACGATGGAAGAAGGGAGATGAAATAAGATTCTTGAGTAGGTATGCAAGAACGGGGAGATCAAAAAGGTTGATCAGCAATGGCACAACGTGGGTATTTGAGTCGTCAAGACGTGCCGTGGGTCCCCAAGTCGGATTGTCGCTCGGTCGGTCGGGGGTGTGATGCAGCGCTAGCAAGACTTTCTCCTAGTTAGGACAAGTAGTCGAGGTAGCTATGACGACTGAAAGTCTTGTGTTTTCAGGGTCGAGGGAGAGAAAGGGTGAGCCAGATCGAGTCGATCTGTAGGATATATATGGGGTTAAGACCCGTTGAGGGAATTGAGAAGTGGGAGCGAGGTTGAGAGAGAGATAATCGAGAAGAAAGAGGCGAGGAAGGGCCACATATAAATTTAGACTGGACTGGCTGACCACCAGCGGCGATCCGAGTCCAAGGGCGTGTCGTGTGTATTGTTGCGAAGTCAATTGCTAAGCTGTCGCTATCATTCCGTGGACCTGAACCTGTAGCTATCCTGGTCTGGTCCGGTCTGGCCTGGCCCACGCGGTAGTGTCATTTCCTCAATTCAGCCCTTCTTCAGGCTTCATGCAATCGCGACCACAGCCCAAGTCCAATGCCACGACGTTTCTTTTTTTCGAGCGGGGAGATGAGCGTCTCACTGCGTGATTGAACAGGGATCGACGAACGCCAAAAACTCTAGGCGCTACTGGCAATGCTTGTATCCTTTGTAGCCTGTACATGCGAGCTGGGGTCACATTGGAGGTCTCCTCGGACCCTCGTGCGGTGTATCATTTCTTCACACCCCAAGCTCTCTCTTGTCTTGGCTTGTCTTGTACCGCGTCAAGCTGCAGAATTGATCGAGGCAGCGTGGGGAGTCTAGGAGTTTGCGGCAAAAGCTGTGTGTCCGGGGCTCCATTAGAACCATTGCGTGCTGACCAGGATCTGAGCATGCAATTGTCGCTATCCCAAATCAGCTCCGCCAAAACTCCACCAACATTCGTGTCGTGTCCGTGGCAAGTTCACATCTCCTGAAGGCAGTTCTCTCAGAGTTTGCATCATGCGAGGCTTCTGATGCTTTGTGAGTAATATTGAGCGAAATGAAAAAAAGTCTGTGAATATTATGCGACCTTACATTACCACGTTCAAAGTTCATGAAAAGAGAAAAATCCCTGTTAGATCTCGCGACGATATGGTCCCCGATTGCGCCATTCAATCTAAAGCCGTTAACGGTTTAGTACCACTTTCTAAGCGGCAGACGTTATTCCCGTTGCGGAATAGTGGGGTTTAAGCTGTAAAAGCTTTGATGATAAAATGAGATCATCATTGGATTAGAAATGGTCAATGAACTTATCTCATCGAGACACGGAGGAAATCGAGCGTGAAAAATAATGTGAAATAGCACATTTATTGTGTAGTGTACAGAGTACCGTACGGAGTATTGATATCCATTGCTTGCAGTGGGTGAGGGCACTGATCAAAATCCTTCAGGGACCTTCGGGGAGTTGGTCAGGTACCCCTGTCTCTGATGTTCCCTCGCCGTTACCGGCTGAGAGCTTTTTGTTCTATGCATGCTTCTAGTATCGAGGAGAACACTGTTGGCCTCTCAAACTTGTCATGGCTGGATTGCGTCGTTTCAGTGCCCGTTTGTCCTTCAGATAAAGTAAATCATCGCCCTGGGTGAGGACTTTTTCGCTATTCAATCTCTTCAATGGCCCAATATTCATCATGATGGCCTCATCGGCCCATACCCCAACTCCCCGTTAACGCTTCGGCCCCACTCCCCTTTGCTACCGGTGCTAACGTCCCTGGCGTTACGGGACCATGAATAACCTTCATCAGGCTGGATATCACATCGCGAATGCCGATATTGCTGCAGAGAAAAGCCCACAATGAAGTGACGAAGTCTCTCAACTCCGAGCTTTATCATGAGGGTCCTTAGCCCTCCATGTACTCCTTAGTCCAGAAATGATTCTGGAGACTGGTGAGAATACTCCGTATTGCTCAACCACCACAACACCCATGCTCTATGGCCGAGGGTTCAAGATGGGTCCATATTTCGGGGAGTCCAGTAACAAGTGCACATCCATCCTCATTTATCTGTTTGTCCATTCGTCAATTTTTCCCATCCCTGGTCCAGCGCCCAACCCTTGCTGTCTTTCGAAGTGAGTTAGTGAGTGCACCGAGACAACTTTAGTTTCCCAAGGCTGCTGTCGCGCGGTCACATATCAGGTCTAGACTCGAATAAACTACAGCCACTGTGAGTCAAAGAGGCTCTGGATTGACAGCTTGACCGTGACACACGTTGCCGATCTTCCGAGTCGTGTGTGAAGCTACCAGCGCTTGATCAATAGCCTCAACTTGCAAGTCGACACACTGGCATGGTGCAATATGGCAAGTCCGAAATCTTATCTGACGCAATAAACCCTTCCATATTGCTCATATTAGTGCGTCGGATGTGTCTTTTCTCATTTCGAGATAACGCGGATCTCCAATCTGGGCGATCATGGCCGCGTATTGGCTTGCTTCCTTCGTGACAACATGGGCCATCGTATCACTCTCCACGTAATACTCTCGGGCCATCGCTGGGTCGTCGGTCGTTTCCCGCCTTTTCCTTACGAGATCGAAACAGATTTATCCCGCGGTCGCCGACTGTGTCTGCTGTTTCAGCTCTAAGATGGTTCTTTTCGTCCCCCACTCGCGCAGGCACGCGAGCTGGGAGTAACCTCGTTGACAGCGTCCCCTTTTTCACTGCTGCATGTCTCATTGGATCCAACAAGAACCCATGTTCCGGGCCATCGGGGCTCGCCCGACGGTCCAGCTTGCATTTGGACGAATGGCAAGATCAAGAAGCCAATGTACAGCCAAGGCCTCACCTCATCCCTCCCGCTCGGGATCATAAGCCTTCCGGCTTGGTCCCCCACGAAAGGCGACGCCTCCCGTCACAAAATCCGCCAGTCCATCCATATTGTCGCCTTGGCCATCTCGATAGTAATTTGCCTTGGCGAACGTGGTGTTTGAGCTAATGTAGATGGGGTTCAGGGGGTTGCCATTGCGAGGCTGCTGACGTCGGTCCTTCTGTTGCTTCGATGATCGAATTTGCCTGTGCGTTGACGAATTTGCGACAGTTTCAGGGTGCTGCACATCTCATCTTGTGATCCAGGTCCCATGGCGAATATTTCCAGATCTTGCGCACCATCAGGTAAGCTTATCCAGCACTGTTTCTGCGTCCTAATCAATCTCGCCGCGGTAGGTGGGATGAACAACCCAGGTCTACCCTTGTCGTGCAGTTGGATGGTGGTGGTCTAGTGTCGGGGAGTGTGCATTTCGATCCGTCCTAGCTCGGTGTGTTTTTGAGCGAGGTAGAGTTCGCTCCCGTTGTACACGGTACTCGATCCCCTGCCAAGCGACGCCCACGTCTTCCTCTAGCGCAGCCGTTGCTTCTCCCGGGAATGCATCCTCCAAGCGGCGCCATCAAATGCACGCGAGCACATCCCGTTGTTCTGGGAGCTTGGCAACGCACTTAATCGGCAATACGGCACACAACCCTGCCAGCAACTGCAAGGTTATCAAGACATAGTAGAATTTATACGTGGGATTTGCAGTTCCAACTCCAATTAGGACGTAATTCGGTTCGCTCGTGGCTGGTCGTGGGCTTGCGAGATTCGTTCTCTGATTGATTCGTCAAAGTTCCAATTGGGCACGACATTGTGAGCTGAACCTCTACCTGCCACTATTGGCTATCGCCCGTGGAATCGGGACAGGTTAATGATCAAAGGTGGCAAGCCAGGAGGCATCTCATCTCGATAGTCAATTGCGTCGAAAGCCACGGCGATGGTGAAAGCCCGCCAGGCGAGTCTTTTCCATTTGTCGCGACAATGTCATTACATCAATAGATGACAGGTCGATGTGATCGTCAGTGTAAATATTGGTCGGCTACTGGAGGTACCGCCATAAGGTATGGGGCAACTGATCAACAATCTGGACAATCTAGATGTTCCCATGTCAGCAGAGTTCATTATGCTTAATTGCGTCGACCCACATACCACGTCCCTAGTGACTTTCGATATTCGTCCATCCCGGTCATCTTGTCGTGCCTCAGAGTTGCGTGGATGTGGTGTAGGTGCTGCTGTCGTGGGTCGACAGTCTCGTAATGTTGATGCGAGGTTAGGGGAGGATTTTTCCTCGCGCGGCTCAAGCCGCGTCCAAATTCAGGGCCGTCATTTGTCCGTGACTTTGATTCGGGGAGTTCACGGGGAGTCGAGACGGCCGAGCTTCTCTCGGGGAGTTGGTGGTGATGGGTGGAGACTAGAGAATTCTTGATCTGGCCAAGGTGACTGGGCATCAGGAATTGAGACAACCGAATGGACAGCGCAGCAAGAGTGGCAATTACAATACGCCATCTAGGCCGTTCTAAAGCTAGAGACTCATTGACTGATCGACGACATGTTGGTTGCGGGCTGGCTGGTGGCGATCTGATCTTGGTTGACCATCGAGCCAGAGAGATGATTTTGGTGTCAGTAGCCATCGATAGCCTGGTCAGGACAGATCACAAGGCCGTTCGTAATCGGTTTACGTTATCTTCTAGACGATTGATGAGACTCTCGGTACCAATTATGACGCCTCTGAGCTTTCTTTCCATCTTGTCTCGTCAAAAATGCTGCATCACCATTTTTCACAACAGTAGAATATGCACTAACAGCTAAAACCCAAACAACGTCTGGTCGATTGTTCGCCATGCATATAAGAAAGCGCATGAAAACTGCAGAAACTCTGGAATAGGTCAGACAAGTTATTAAGGATGTTAGAAAGCTATGTAGTTGTGGCCTTTCTTTGGTATTGACCACGAAGTTCTGTCTGCTGGAATAAGCTCTTAGCTACAATTCTTAACTGCAATTGAGACGCGGGACTGTAGGGTAGCTCACTTATAATAGCTCTGGGCTGTGAAGAAACCATCGTCGCATCAGTGACCTTTTTCCGATTTCACTCAGTTTCCTTCTTTAATTTTTCTTTAAGAAAAGTAAGGCAACTATCTACATGATCTCTTGTCTTAACATTGCTGACCGGTATACAATAATAGACCTATCGAGGGATTATGTGAATCCTATGAGAGATTGAGAGTTGACGATCAGCTTCAGCCTTATGTTTAGCCCAAGGTAGGTCAAATAAGATGCTCTCATCTGAACTGACTTTCAATAACTGGGAAGATTATAGCTCTGGTAAGTAGCAAGCCGAAGCTAATAAACATCACCCGGTTGGCGTAGTACCTTTCGATTCTCATGTGACACACATCATAGGAGTTCAATGATCTAAGTGACTAACTCATACCTCAAAATACCGACTAGGTACCCGAAATCGGAGGTAAAAATAAAAACACGTCTCGATATCTCAGCTTTTACACTGAACTGAAGTACATGTTCGCGACTCTAAAGACAGGGAAGTGATCCCAGTGACTCATTTTCTGGTCAAAAGGCGTCACCATTGCAATCTTTCCGATAACCGACATTTACCCATGTGTGACAATGATTCATCCACGTATCTCAAACTATTTTTCTCGATGCCAATTCCCAATCTGCCGAGTCTAACACCGTTTAAAGGACTTGAAAGTTATCAAAATGGCGGACTTTGTTAAGGTCTACACGGCGGTGCCAGAGCAGCTCTTGGCTCTTTTGACTAATCATCTGCCCTACTCGCTACCCCTCCTTCGACGTCTTCAGTTTACCAAGTTTGAAAATGGCCTACGAGAGACAGCAAGAGTCATACTGGCATCGGAATCTCAATTTGAGGAAGGGGTAGACTTTCCGAAGAGATTCACTGCGGCGTATATCGACGTCGGCGGTGGCCCTGACACGCAAACGTGGATATACTCGACCCTCGAGCATCCTGATGATGCCGACACTAACGACACGGCTATCTATGAACACCAGCTTCAAGAAATAATTGAGAAGAGTGTCGTGATAGCAAAAGATTATGGGCGTCCCCTCGTCTATGGCGACGCTGTCTTGGTTGGAACATTGCACGACTCAGTCCGAGATCTACTCTCCAAGACAGGCCGAGTTCAGGCTCGTGAAACAGGGGCATATGACAAATGGCTCTTCAAGTACGAGGATCTGCCAAAGGACGAAATAGATTTACCCGAAGGCATGCATTGGGGAACGGCAACAGACGATGATTGCCGAGTTGTCATCTCCCGAACCAATATTCCGAGAACAGTGTAAGCCTGATTTTAGCCGGCCGGAATACTGGCTGATGCTCTATAGACAAGTCCTGAGACGCATGCCAAGCTTGGTAATCAAGCTCGATGACGGAACGCCTGTCTCCTGGGCTTTTCTGGGTAAATCCCCTCGAGTCTAAATCATGCGGCTCAACTCTAATTGGACTTAGGGTTCGATGGCTCACTAATCAGCCTCCACTGCGAGGTACGTATCTCATGCCTTCAAGACACGATAAGAAGCTAATCATGCGTTAGGAACCGTTTCGTCGACGTGGTCTTGCCAAGACGCTTGCTGCGAAGCTGTTTCGTGAAAAGTCTCTTGACTTTGCTGATGATGGCTGGTGTTCTGCTGATGTGGCGCCAGACAATGATGGAAGTCGAGGAATGTGCAAGAGATTGAATGGAAACCCGACTTGGAGGGTTTCATGGTAAGTATTAGTGATATTTGTAATAGGATTTGTGAGCTGATAATCTCAGGGTGTTGCTGCTTGTCGGAGAGAAGCCGCCCGTTGAAACCAATGGTACCAGGAACGCGTGAAATACTCTGTGAGTGATTCTCTCAACGAATGCTAGGTGCATGTGTCACAGGCTTAGTGCCCAGGAACTACACTTTCGTTGAAAACAGGCTCGAATAGACGGTGCAAAGAGACGGTTGAGATAGGGTGCAGATAGAGAGAAGATAGAATGAGGGAAGAAGTCCAATGAATTTTCGCATTCTGGCTGAATTAGTCATGCTGCCACGCTATGATGCATGCTACTGAATCGCCATTGACCTTTAACTGCACTCAGTCGTCTATGAGACGTATCGGTGATTATAGGATGTACACAAGGTTCACTCGAGGAACTTTTCTGTAACAGGGGATTGTAGCGAAGACCCGCATCGCATACATTATCCAGTGTTGATCTCGGATATTTAAGACGATCGATCCGTTATCTTCATTCAGGCTAAGCATGTTCCATGCCAGTTGTCAGCCTCAACTGCTGCATTACTCTAAATTCAATCAATGTGCAACCATATTGTATCATGTATAAATAATCTTTTTGGTCAGATCTACCTTGGTTGACGTATGCGGTTGTCTTCAGGTATTTGACTTTTGAGAATAGCCTATTAGCCTGATATCGGGTATTATCCTTGAAACGCGAAACTTGGGCCACATGGTTCTAGCTTATGCCAAGTTTCAGGTTAAGGGTGCTGCCGTTTGCCGATGATGGTTACAAAATATGTACGGCTGTTACCTCGTTTCAACTGAAATTAATTGTGGAACGTGAGGTTGAAAGAGTGGATTTGAGCCGGAATAGTTGCCGTGGATTTATTGCTAGAGACGATATTCTCTCTGATGTTGATTGACGATATCAAGAGCAGCGACTTCTCTGTGCCAAGATTCAATACATCTTAGTCGAAGCTTATCTCATATGCCATCTACAATGTTCGTTGCTCGGTAAAAATACCATTTGTAGACCTGAAACTTGGAACATGACGAGGCTGAGCGGAAAGCATGAATATTCGCTTGGCATCTAGATCTGATCGGCCCACCATCAGCTCAACGCATTAAAATCAGCATCTCCCGGAAACATCAAAACAATCGTCCAATGGACGGAAAAATTGAGCCTCGTTCCTCGTTCATTAAACGACAAATCATTGTCCGATCGGGAAAACGGGCCGGCCCCACAAGTTGTTTCAGACCAAGCAACACCACATGTTTATTCGAAACAATAGTACCAAGTGATATGATATAACAAGGGTCTTTTTTTTCCTATATCTATACCAACAACTTCGCAACAATGGTAGAGGGAAGCATCCTCCAACTCAACACTCGTTTTCTATTCCAAGACACTCTTTTTTCTCTTCAAATCATTCATCATGGTTCACTTCACTTCCGTCTTCGCTGGGCTGTCGCTCGTAGCTGGTTCTCTTGCCGCGCCCTCCAAAGAAGGTCTCTTCTCCAAGATTACCAAGCGGGCTGGTACTCCCAACAGTTCCGGTACTAACAACGGATTCTACTACTCCTGGGTGCGTACAACTAAGACGCTTCTCGGACAATAGCTGACTTTATACAGTGGAGTGATGGCGGTGCCGATGCTACTTATACCAACGGTGAGGGAGGTTCTTACTCCATGGAGTGGAAGGATGGTGGTAACGTCGTCGGTGGTAAGGGTTGGTCTCCTGGAAAGGCTCGGTAAGTCTTCTGTAACCTTGAACATGGCTCTCGCTAATACCTGGTAGAACCATCTCCTATGAGGGAGAGTATAAGCCCAACGGCAACAGCTACCTCTCCGTCTACGGCTGGACCCGAAACCCCCTTGTCGAGTACTACATCGTCGAGTCCTTCGGTACCTACAACCCCTCCAGCGGTGCTACCAAGAAGGGTACCGTTGAGGCTGATGGCAGCACCTACGACATCTTCGAGACTACTCGCACCAACGCCCCTTCAATTGACGGTACTCAGACCTTCCAGCAGTACTGGTCTGTTCGCCAGCAGCATCGCTCTACTGGTAGCGTTGACACTGGTCTTCACTTCGATGCCTGGGAGAAGGCTGGTATGAAGCTCGGTACCCACGACTACCAGATCCTCGCTACTGAGGGTTACTTCAGCAGCGGATCTTCTCACATGACCGTTTCTGAGGGTGCTTCTTCCGGTGGATCTACTGGCGGTGACGCTTCTCAAGGTGGAAACGGCCAGCAGGGTGATACCCAGCAGTCTGGTAACGGTCAGCAGGGCGGTGATGCTTCTCAAGGAGGCGATGCTTCTCAGGGCGCAAACGGTCAGCAAGGTGGCAACGGAAACTCTTTCCAGCAGCCTGGCAGTGAGAACCAACCCCAGCAACAAGAGATTGACACTGGTGCTAACGAGCCCTGCCAATAAGTCTAAGCACAAACCTTCCGAGCAAGAGCCCGGTGCCGTTGTAAGTGCTCTCTGTGTCACAGCCTAGCTGGCTCATGGATGCTAACCTCAGCAGTGCGCTTCCATTTACGGACATCGTGGTGGCCGGAGCTGGACAGAAGCTACCCGATGTCATCGGAGTTGCAAAGGGTGCCAGTGGTACCTCCAGAGCTTCAACGACAGGATCGCTGGTGATTCGGAGTTAGAGTTGGAGAGACTATATTCTTTATTACCCATTAATCCTCGCTCTTTAGTTGGGAAATAGTGGCTTGTATATACTTGTTGTATAAAACTTGTTGACATTCTGTCCCTAAAACTCGTAGAGATAAAGATTCAAGTGCTCTTATTCTTTCTTAGTTTTTACATATCGATTATCTCGTGGTATAAGATTTACCTTTGTTCCTGATTCGCGGTGAGCCGAGGCTCAAAGTTAATGGGCGCCACATAGAGCTTAGGAGACCTGTAGGGTTTAATGACGTTCACCCTTCAGGAGTTTTGAGTATTACAGCTTGCAGTAAACAAACCTTACACTGCAGTGCACGAGTAAGAGATAAATGGCAACCCGACCCGCCATGCTTTGGAGTACAGTATCCCAAGGTCAACATGGAAAGCTCGCGTGGACTCCTCCGAAATTTCTGTTTGTTCTCTTCCGACTACCACCACCATGACCCGCTCAATGCCTATCAGGCAATCGCAACATCAACCAGCCCATCTTCTTCCACTGGAAGAAATCGATGAAAGAATTCAACACGCGAAGACTATCCAGTCAATGATCCGAGGTTGCTGCCGGGGAGAATCAAGAGACTTCTGCCTCCGTGCCGAACATGTCGCCGCAATAATGACCATCCCGCTGTCGCTTTTCGGACCAAACGATTTAATGTCAGAAAGAAGACTCGATTTTGAGATGCAGAGATGTATTGACGCTATCTCGCCGTCGTGCAAGTATTGTAAGTCAGCTACTCTGAGCAGTATACACGGTCAGCTAAACCCATCAAAGATCTTCGACATTTACGCAAACGACACCGTGAGACTTTCGTTTCTGGTCAACTTGGCCAGCCATCTATCCCATGACCAAGCACTGTATCCCACGGTAGCTCCAGGATGGATATCGATGAGACGATCTCTTTTGAAGTCAAGTCGGAAGCCAGCCTTGAACTACAAATAATTGAGCCGTCAAGCTCGGCAGGAAGCGAGTCCGAGTATACCGACGAACTTCAAGCCGTCGAGTTATCCAAAATCGATAAACACAACATAGACGTCACGGAACAAACCAAATGTTTGGCGCTTGATGGTAATATCTGTGTGGTCACGGGTGCAAAATACCCGAATGCATACCATATCGCACCACTTACTTGGAATGATACCCAGGAACACATCGACAGAACATTCTGCTTAGGGCCTCATCGAACCTTTTTAGTCGGGAACGAATTTGCAAATCGCACTCACTACCTAAATAACCGAGATAATCCAGGGGAATCTGATAAGGCATGGAATATGATCTCTCTTCACCCCCAAGTTTACAGTTGGTGGTCCAAAGGATACATTGCATTTAAATGCCTTGAAGTGCAATCTCTACGAAACGGGGAGTCCACTGTGGTTTTGGAGTTCCGGTGGATGCCTCAAACCAAACGCTGGTTCGGCCAACAGATTGATATCTTCAACACCGGCACAGGATATGATCTAAAAGAATGGTTCAATGAGATCGATCAGTTCCATACATCTGGAAATCCGCCACCAAAGGCCCGCGATGGGATGAGAATTCGGGCCACTACAAGTGATGGAGCACCTCTCTGTTCAGGAAAGCTCATTGTTATGCGAATGCAAACTGGGGAGGCCTCTCGCTTCAAGGACATGATTGACATGCAATGGGATTGTATACTTGTTACAGCCTTGAGCGGCGCTGCCGGAACTTCACAGCTGCTTTCCGATTCGAATTCCGATGACAAAGTGATGCAGTGGATCCAGAACCAGGCAAAATTCGCTGAAGAACATGAGTTAGTCTCTTGAGCAATAGCCTCTTCATTCTAAAGCTGTATCGTATCTGGGGGCTCGGTCACACATATCGGATCATCTTCCTACGACAACAACTTAGTGGCGAGGGGATCTACGTTGACATACAGGTGTGGCACTCGGATACTTCGCCAGCACGCGTGGACTTCAACAGTTTTAGAATGATAACATGAAGCGGAGAAAGGCATTCCACGATTCATTGAATCGCCCGAGGCTTACGTCATAAATGGGCGTTGTTAAACTCATTTCGACTTTTGGAGTGAAGTTTAGAAGGAGGAGCAGAGAGGTATGGATATAATTGAGAAGTCTCAAGCTTGTGTTACACTGCGGAGAGCTTTGTCTCTTTAGGGTGATTGCTCTCTTGGCCATTCAATTAGCCAAAGCAATCCATCCGAAGTTCTGCTTCAATCTTCAAGTGGACCCAAGGTGGTCTAGAAGATCACCATAAATATGGACAAGGTCCTCGTTCCCATTGAAGGGCACCTCGACGCAGCGACTGGATTTGTGGTCTCCAGAATGCTTCAAGAGACAGCAGTACAACAGGGCCGAAAGGATCAACTTCTGAAACAAGTAATCAGTGACTATGAGAAGGTCATGCATCAGAAAGGCTCAATGTACCCCGGTGGTGACCCATTAGATCTTGGCATGGGCTTAAGGATCTGTCACTTCTACACTCACGAGAAGTGGTCGCAGCCATTTACTCGGCCAGCCATAGATCTAGTCGACGACCTCTTTGATGGAAAGTCCGTGAATATTAGCGGAAGCATTTCCAAGAGACTGGCTTTTAAAGAGTCTGGCGCCTGTTTGGTGGCCCAGTGCGTCCAACATGATGAGCCATTGAAAGAACAGGTCAGTGTACTCGTCGAGTTTTGGGAAGGGCATATCCATCAGCATGACCAAGATGGCTTGAGACCAATTTCACGGGTTATTTATACGGCGGCTATTATTCCTGAAGGTAAGCTTATCTAGAGTGAGGTATGGGAAAGCTTGTTAACTTAGACTAGCGTTTCGGAGAGGCTTCATTGCTGGTAACGAGCCATGACAATACAGGTGGCTAGCGCAACAGATCACAGGGCGGGATACGTTGCTAGACATTTGAGGTTGGCCATACTGCTTCTGGGGCTGTCGGGAGTTATTTGTTATTTGTTGGTAAGGCCTGTTGAGTGACTTGTCGGGGTGTTTTGATCTCGAACACCTATTGGATGCGATGATCAAGGGACCATTCAGCTCGGTCCTCTCACAGTTTAGCATAATTATTTCTTAGGCGTCTTCTTCTTGGAAAGTCCTGTATATTAGGCTTTACCACTATCTACTTATTTGTCTGGTCTCTGGACCAATCCACCTGTGCTTCGTACTCTTCTTCTCACAAATCACCAATCCCTTTCGTCTGTACTGCACAATACCCAGTTCGTCAGTCAATCGCAAACAGTGAAGCGAGACAATACCCTTTTTTTTTCGGTTTTATTCTTTTCCTCTTTTTTTTTAGTTGCTTGTGCTTTTTTCATCCATGTGATCCTCCAAGAGTGACGGTTGACTTTGCAAACGACCCGCACAGTCAAGTCATGACTAGTAGTCTTACACGGTATCTACTGGTTGTGGTTGTCGTTGCAAGGCTCACAGAGGTTCCCTCCGGAGAATGTAACGACATTGTTGCAACCGCAGTGGCAGCTGCACTTGGGATTGGCCATATCGACAGGAGTGTTGATGGTGGTCGGAGCCTTGGCATCAACGGGAGCGACCTTGCAGAGGTTGGAGAAAGACATGATGAAAGATATGGAAGATTGCTTAGTATAAGGCTTTCGTGTGATGGGTGGGTGTTGAGTGTTGATTTGAGGCAGTGAAGTTGAGAAGTTGTGATGGTTGTTGGTTGAGAGATGAGAAGAAGATTGAGATTGATCGAGGTCAGTCCTCAATTTATAGGCAAATCTGGAGCCTTCAGAGCAGACAAATATTTCTGTGTTCTGCCACTGTCAGTTTGAATATACCACTGGCTTTGAGTGAACATCGGGCGCAGAGGTTGTTCTGGCACTGGGAGTGTTCGCCAGGTGTTCAAGGCGTTACGCTCACGCCAACGTTCCAGAGCACTCTCTCCGTTTATAGTGACGAACAAACGATAGGTCAGACCACAGTCCCATATAGTGACCCTGATTCATGCTCGTTCTTAGAGGAAGTGTTGACAAAGGCATCGCGAAAGGCAAGGTCTATTGAACAATATCCCCATCAGCGAAATGACACATCAACAATCCGGCTGCCAGTTTTGTGGTCTACTCAATAGACCCACGCCGTTTTTTTCTCATTAAACTTAACACTGGCATCACTCCCGACCAATCTCATTGAGATGAATCAAAGAGACACCACCGCCAGTGGGCTATTACGCAGTCAACGTCAAAGCCACGCCCCCCCGGATGTGCATTGTTGGAAGACTTTGCAACTGAACAACGACAAAGCTTGATGCAGAAAAGCTTAGATCACTATCTACTGCGCCCAGCTAGGACACTCCAAAGTGACCAGCGCTGGGTATTCATCGTCAAGGTCGTTGAGAGAAGGTAGTCAGCTATCTCAATAAATTGCTTAACGTAAAGTATAGACAGATGGGCTCCTACCGCGGCAGAATAGCACAGATAAAACACAAAAGGTTCGAGGCGTAAGAAAAAAAGATCCAGGATGATGACATTAATGTTGAGGTGTGTTCAAGTGATAACCTCCACTCCTTCTCTATCCCCTCTATTGCGAAACGTAGAGTACCTTATGGGGCTTGACAACTTCAGATCTCGGATCGGGGGGCCAAAGATAGTTACTGACCTCAGCTTCTGTAAAGCTATACTAATATCACCTCAGTCTTCTCATCCCTTATGGCTGAGATCGCAAGTTCCCTTGTCTCCCCTGGCCTTGCTACATACCAGATCAAACTCCAGCATGGCGCGTTATCCACTTGCATCATGTAATCATCGAGGTGTAGCACACTTACTTCAATCTTGGTACTTCAAATAGCGTATGTATTCAGGAGTGAAGCTATGCTTAGGCACTCTTGTTCTTCTTTTGTTAGTTACTGATTTCATCAGTTAATGTCGGATGTTGACGGAAATCCCCCACTGGTTCTCTAAACAAGATTCCCCTGGTTGTACTGCGTAAAGCCCTGTCTCCTTTTAAACCGGAAATCACTGTTATACGAATCCTCTATTAGCATCCATGGATTATATAAATTTGTCTCTCTACTTGTTGGGTTCCTCCGTGCGCCGTGCGAAGTGGTATCCAGTATCCTTGCCACTGAGCTCTTGAACACACGACGATGAGGTTTACAGGAGAATACCAATGCCGAACACTGAATGATGATTACTCAATTACCCAAAAGGCAAGAATAAGACTCCATATGCAGCAAATTAAGTTATCGAGAGTAGAGAGGACGAAGCGGGCGGCTGCCAGTGTCAAGATGCTCGTCCTCCTCTGGCCGATGAACCTACAACCAATAATAATTAAGCATCCCTATATATCAGCAAGAGGTATATAAGTTGCAGTAACTAATTGGTCTTTCACAAAGGGATCCAGGGCTGAGAATGGTCTCATAGCGAGCGCGGCGGGTTTCGAAAACTGAGCAATACTCTGGTACGCCCAACCGTGAGGCTCCTCTTCGATTCCTTGTTTGGTTTCCCTCTATGAGACCAGCCTCTCTTTTTGTAATTTTTGCTTTTTGTGCAGTGTGTTCCCTATTGGTATGGGAAGCATGGTGACCCGTTCTGAGTGTATCTTTCACCTACCTGAATATTTTCTGGACCACTTGTAGACTGATATTTTTATTAGAGGTGCCTATTAATTCGAGGTCTATCTACCAGAACAGGTAGAGTGTTAAATTGTAGCCTTACTGTAGTTTGATCTAGGACTTCGGATCAAAGTTCATCGTCAGCCCTCCACTTGTAGTGCTTTTGACCAGGTGCCGGGGCAAGAAGAAGATGTCACGGTATTACAGACAATAGAAGTTCACTACATAGAGCTCTGTGTAGCACAAATAGAGTATTAAATCTGAGTTATATTAAGGTCCTCTGTTACAACTCACCTTATTGTTCTGCAGCTGCCCTAGCCATGTCGCAGATGAGTTGTTGACTACGCAACCAAGAGACCAACTCCACATTCTAAGATCTTGTCATAGCTTACCTATCCTAAACTTAGGAAATCCTAGCCTAAGGCGGACCATAAAATAGCCTAAAAGTTTATCTGATGCTCCATGACTACTAAGCTTGTGCAGCTATCCATGTAGCACAAGTATGAATGCAAAAGTGACCGGGCACTCAGTCAGCCACGACGCATGATAAACCACTTCCTGAGCCCTGGAACGCTGAGGCGATCATTGGACAGAAGCTATTGAACTTTCATATAAATGAAACAGTCTATGAGTGAGTCTCGCTGACTTTAGGTGTAGACCGTGACCTGTGTTCAACAGCTGCTAAATCTCCCAAATCGCCAACTGTACTCCTTACCTCAGCGATACTTGAGTAAAATACAGTCGAATCATGCCTCTCCGTTTTCGCCATGAACAACTGTCAGTGTTCAAGGAGCATGCACATATACTGGTTCTTCATGCCATATCGCTTCCACGTCTCTTTCTCATGGTTGGTCGTTCTCGGCCACAAGACCCCAATGGCTCGAATGTGTCACACATAGTCATGTGCACATCCCTCGATTACGTCGCAATTTCAGGGAGACCAAGATATTTAAACAAATGTATTGTAACTAGTAATATTGGTATCAATCAGCAGGCACAGCCTGTAAAAGATGATCCGTCTAGAGAGGGTATTTCATCCAGGTTTGGTATCTAAGGGGGAATTTTAAACATAAACCACATTCACAAGACTGCCACAAAGGAAATCACCATCCAAAAACAACCGTCATTAAACAGGCAAACCCTTCCGTAAACAAAGAAAAGCACAGGCCGTTATTCCGTCGCATCCTCTTACTTCCAATCTCCTGTAAAGTATGGTATCTTCAAAGGAAACTCAATAAACCTCCTCTTCCCTTCACTAGTATCTCCCTTGGCACCATTGACGTGACTGGTGTAACAATAGTTCGATAATGTTTAGTCGGTGAAGAACTTGATGACGTTCTGTAGATCGCGCAGGCCGACACCGTGCTTGGGATAGCAGATGTAGATTTCCTCGCCGAGGGCACCGAACTTAGATCGGAATGATGCCTTGCGACGGAGGCCGAGACTGTCGACGATGGATCGGTAGCTGGCACTAAGGAACTTGGCACGAATACCGCCAACGTGCTCACCAGGGGTAAGCTTCTCAGAAACACCAGCGCCAAAGGTAACCTTTCCGCTGACGTTCTGAAGAGCAAAGCTCACAAGCACCTCAATGGCGCCGTTAACGGCACCAGGGAAGTCCAGAGCCCACTTGACCTGCCAGCCGTGGCGAGGAGCAAGCTTAGCCAAAACGACCATGGACATGACCTTGCCATCCTTCTCGGCAGCAAAGTATCGGCGGTGTTCCTGGTCAATCCAGGGGCGGACCTCAGTAAGGTGAACCTGTTTGCCCTTGCCCTTACGAGTGCCCTTCCATGCTTCGATGGCGGGGTTAGCACGAGAGATGAAGTCTTCGTCTGGCTTGACCTCATGGATCTTGACACCCTCACGTTCAACGCGGCGAGCCTTAGCAGCGAGGCCATCGATCTGGGCGCTGTTGTGCTTATCAGCATCGACACGCTGCTCCTCGGTGCAAGACAAGCTTCGCCAGCGAAGTTCAGAGGCAAGAATCTTCTGGACCTCATAAGAGACCAGCATCCAGAAAGGTGTCAATCGGAGGTCCACAGTAATGTAGTGGATAAAGTCGCGGATGACTTGAGTGTACTGGCTGCGGTCGCAGAGAGGATCACCAGTAATCATAGCAAACTTCTCGCGTTGGACCCATCCAACAGCGGCACCCGTGGAGTGTCGCCAAATCTGGAAACGATCATCGAGCCAGGAGGTGTTGGTAGCATCACCGTAGTTGGCAATGAGTTTCTCGATGGGAGGAGGAGAGTCGGCGTGGTGAGGCTTGGTAGTGTCAGCCTCAGGGTGAGGCAGACCAGGTGCCTTAGTAGGAAGAGATTTGGGATCACGGTGGAATAGAGATGCATATCGAACATCGCCAAGCTCAAGCATCCAAGCGACGATTCGCTCAAGACCAAGACCAGCACCAGCATGAGGCGGAGCACCCAGCTCAAAGGCGGTAAGGTAATCCTCCATACCATCCTCGGCCATGCCAGCGGCAGCCATGTTGGCGCGGAGCTCATCCACGTTGTGGATACGTTGACCACCGGAGCAAATCTCCTGGCCTCGAATGAAGATATCGAAAGATCGAGTCCACTTGGGATCTTCGGGGTCCTTGGCGGTGTAGAAGGGGCGAGCGTTGGCAGGGAACTTGTCGAGGACGTAGTAGTCTGTACCGTACTTCTCGCGCACAAGCTGGCCAAGTCTCATCTCGTCGGGAGTCGACAGATCCTCCTCCTCGACGTCACGTCCGTCATCACGAAGCATCTGGATACCTTCGCTGAAGGGGATGATGGGGGTTTCCTCTAGCCACTTGAACTCACCACTAGGCCATCTCTTGCGAATGACCTCGAGCTCTCGGGAGGCATAAACGGTTCTGAAGACTTCCTTGAGGAATATGTCGATGAATTGGATGACCTCATGATAATCGGTGTCAATGGCCATTTCAAGATCGAGGCCAGTGTATTCCGTCAAGTGACGGTGAGTATTGGAGTTCTCGGCACGGAAGACGGGGCCAATCTCGAAAACGCGACCGAAGTCGGCAGAGATAGCCTCTTGCTTGGCGAGCTGAGGACTCTGGGCGAGGAAAGCACGACGACCGAAGTAGTTTACGGCGAAGACAGCAGCACCACTTTCAGTGGCGGCAGGCTGAAGCTTAGGGGTGTTGATCTCAACAAAGCCTTGCTCTTCGAGGGTGTTTCGGAAGATGCGGGAGACCATTGAACGCACACGGAAAAGCGCCTGGTTGGAAGGGTGTCGGAGATCGAGGATTCGGGCGTTCATGCGGTTGCGCAGGGTCTCTGGGGGCTTGTAGTTGCTAAAGGGGAGGTTCTGAGCGGGGTTGACGAGGTGAACAGACACGACGTCGACCTCAACATTGGAGTGTGTAGCCGATCGAATCGGCTCGGGGGGGCTCTTGAGGATACCAGTGATCTGGACAAGAGATTCGGGGTTGATCTTTCGTACCCATGTGATAAAGTCGGCATTACTGGCATCACGGGCGAGAACACCCTGAACGGAGTGTGTCTGGTCGCGGAGGAGGAGGAAGTCGAGAACCTTTGAAATAGGTCGCTGAGTCTCGATACGAGCTCGGAAAGTGACTTCGGTGCCAATGGGCAAAGTATCGAGCTGTGCAATAGTGTTGATTTCGCCAGGGTGAACAGGCCAGTCAGAGCTCATGCTTGTTCGACCGCTGTCGAGAGAAGTGCGGCTGCTGGGAACAACAGCGCCGTTGGTAGTGGTGGTTGTGCCATCCATACTAGATCGAGCAGAATTGCGCAGTTCAACGGCGCTATCGCGCATGGTTTCGCGAATAGTTCTAGAGGGAGACGCGGAACGAGGTGATGAGAAAGCCGAACTCAAAATAGCAGCGGATGGTCTCGTGTCAATGCTAAGCACTGCTGAAGCAGGCCGGCTGGTCTCCGGGCTCGCCATATCGAGCGACGTCTCTGATGATGTCAGACTTGTGGCTTTGGCTTGTGAAAGGACCGAGTCTATTGAGACGGCAGATAGTGGGGGCGATGAGGGGACCTGCACTGCGGCTGGAGTGAAGGAAGTGATCAAACGTGAAGGAATTTTAGGTGAAGAGAGAGATGGGGAAGAAAAGGTAGAAGTGGGAGGCGAAGGGAGAGCTGAGGAAGAATCTGTGGTGGCCGAGGATCCTTTTAGACGATTCTTTGAAGGTAGTGGCATGCCAAACGCTGATGTGACGGGAGCAAGGATGCCCGTCATAGTTAGGTAGCGTCGCGTAGCGCAGGGCCGCGGACGGAACCAGGGCACGGAGGACAGGGATCAGAGGATCGGGGATTTGGGGGTGATTTAATTCTGATTGTGATGACGGGCCCTTAGCCGGGAATGTCTGCTTCTGTCTCAAAATGAAATGGATGGTTGGTTGGCTGGACCGTTCTCAACTGAGATGGAGGGTGTGGCACGGTGGGTCAGCCACACTTGAAATCCTTGATATCCTGACTTGGCTTGCTAGGGACTGTTTCCGCAATACTTGCTTGAGTCGATGACGATCGAGTGGGCTGCTTTTGGTTATTCAGATTCCTTTTTGGCTGTTACTCAGGGCCGAATCTTCGATTTGATCGTGGCTGTGACGAGGGGAGTGTTGAATAGGTAGTGTATCAAGGTACACGTGGCTGAAGCCGATATCAGGGTATAGTCCACGCTTGGTTAATATCTAATTTGTGTATTGGTTGGTGTGAGTGAGAATAGAGACACTAAATAGGAAATGTCGAGATGTTTATAACAGTTATAGCCAACGACATGAACTCCGCATCCACGGCACTTTCGGCCTCACGGAAACAAGCCTTGCTTACAATGCCGCGAGAAGAAAAGTAAAAACTTCATTGTCAAATTCCTATCGCTTACTCTAGCAACCACCATTTCGGGCTCGGCCCAGTGCATAAACCCGCGGCGTGGAGGTTGAGGATGACAGATGACTCGGCATTGCCATGTAACTCGTTCCGCGCGAGAGGGTACCGAGAAATTTACGGGTAGATCCAATTGCAATTACAGGTCAGTCAGCACCGGTTTTAGCTTCGGGTCTAGCGCTAGCACCCTACTGTAGCAGCTAACAGCCCTAGGATATGGGGCATCGCTGATTCAAGCATGGCACGCCATGAATAACGGGCCCGGTAGTGGCATGTGGATGGATGGATGTAAGAGCCTCCAAGGGCGCAAAGTCCGAGTAATTGATTCCGTCATGATTTTTTAATGCATGTCTCTCAGAAATTTCCTTCAGAATGTCTAAAAACTGGCAACAAGGCAGAGACTTTTACTGAAGGGTTAATGTGTCAAGTCGATCAATTGCACTCAGCCACGAAGACAGCACCACGTCAAACAAGACGCCACAGACACACATCCAAAGCCAAGGCCTTATTGCCGTCAGACGTTCAGGTCCCAAGCTTGGCCTCACCCAGAAGCGCCCAAACAAGCAAGGGATGGCTGCCGTTCGCCGTCTGGGCATGCCTCTACGTACCGCCAGAAGTACCAGATACGTCAACGTGTGATACAAATTTAGGACATGGTGTTGATTCTGTGACATCAGAAGGGTCGCTGTAGATTTTCACAGCGCCAGGGCTCTCTTCAGTAGACTCTCCCGCCCCCGGAAGCGCGGGGCCGCACGGAGCTGGTGATTGGAGGTCGGTGGAGATGCTCCGGAATTGGCTTGATAATGCAGCCAAGACCAATGACATATCCTAAACCCATCGGCGATTGACGACTATCAAACCGTTGATTTTCATGTTTCAGTGCCCTTGTGTCCGTTTTATAACCTGTATTTCTGGATATGATTTCGTCCAAGACTCTGTAATGGCTACAGCCTACCTACCTGTCGATGGTGAGTAGGGTAAAATCAGGGGCTGATGACCAGGTTTGTTTACGAGAGAATGTCGGTGACTGACTTGGCGTCAATCCAGACGAAATGAAATGCCAAACGGAATTTGTGGTTGATTACGCTGTACAGTACCTTAGCTAGCCAAATCAAGAGAACATTCTCGTATCTACGGGTTCCTTCGTGGTTAATAATTCTAGACTCTCGTCTCTTCTTTTTTTTTTTCCTTCTAAAAACAGACCCCGCTTGGGCGTTCCGCTCCCGCATTGACCACTAAATTGACCCAGCTAAGCGGGAGACAATACGTCATAAGCATCGACTCTCCAACCTCACGTCACCTAACAACTTTGGTTGGGTCTGACCAGGTTTTACAGCTTTGTCTTGTCTTGCTTGTCGTGTGTTGCTTGCTTATCGCTTAATTCACATTCACATAATCAATCTCTCAAAATCACCTCAGTCAGTGGGTGATTTGATTACCACCGTTTGATAACCAACTTTTCCACTTTCGCAGGCGACACGTACTATTAATGACGGTCAACAACTTCAAACTGCTTACCCCCCATCAAACCACAAACCTACCTTAGAGGCCATTAAACCTCACGCACACACGCACATCAGCAAACTATCATTCTGTTTTCTCCTTCTGATCAGCAATTCTGAGCCAATCCTTGCCCTTACTACTTCTCCTACCGCGCTTACAGAAATACCTCCCGTGCTGTACCATTATCGTACTGTACTGCATACTGAGTCAACCACGTGTTGCACACAAATCTCCCCACCGCTTCTCCGTAACAGCCGGGTCTCGTCTTGGCTTGACTTGTGTTTGGGCTTGGGCTTGGATTGTGCTTCCTCACTTTGCAGCCTCTCTTGTCTCTGCCGTCTTTTCCTGGCAACCTTTCTCGACCCCTACCATAACCAACCTAGCCCGCTGCAATCTGCAGTCTCACCCAAAAGCCATAATCTCATAGGCTGGTGTTGGTGTTTGCCGGCTAGGACCCCTCCCCTCTTCGCATCTGATATGGAGACTGAATTCACCCCCTCTGAGTCACGGCCAACCACTCCGGAACCTCCGGGCTATGTGAATCCTCTCGAGTCCAGCTCTAGATGGTACCTGATCGCTCGTGCCCAAGCTATTCGTTCTGCTGCCAGTCTGGGTTTCAGTATCGCTAATCGTACGGATCCTCCTGCACCCTCACCAACCAAGGACATCTGGCTCGATGCTACCCTATCCAAGGCTGATCTTAGCCGCGCCGACCGCGCCAAGACAAAGATCAAGGCCGAAGTATGGATGCCGCCCCGTCCCGCGCTCGGCGCCCGGGCTGCCGTTATAAACTTCCACGGAGGCGGATGGATTCTCGGTCAAGGCACCGACGATGCCCGTTGGGCCGGTGCTATCATGGCTAGTCTCGACGCGGTTGTCTTCACTGTCAACTATCGTCTCGCGCCATCTTGTCCCTTCCCAACACCAATCGAGGATTGTGTGGATGCAGTTCTTCAAATCAAGCATCGTGCGGCGGAATTCGGCATAGACCCTGATCGTATCATCCTGTCGGGGTTTTCCGCCGGGGCCACAAATGCCCTGGCAAGTTGGCTCATTCTCAACGACCCTGATCGATGGGGTTACAATTTCCCCATAGAGCCTCCAAAGATTGCCGGCATCACTCTCTACTATCCGCTTCTGGACTGGACCATCTCGCGTCCGGAAAAACGGCTTACATGTTCAAAGCCGGAGTTTACCTTACCCAAGGGTCTAACAGATCTTATCGACGCTTCCTTCATCTACCCAATCATTCCTCGCGAGGAGCGTTGCGATCCAAGACTATCCCCGGGGTTGATGCCTGATGAGTTGCTAAAGAAGCTTCCTCCTATTCACTTGGTCTTGTGCGAGTATGACATGCTCCTGGCTGAGGGTCTCAAGTTCTCGAATCGTCTCAAGGCTGCTAACAAGAAGTTCACATTGCGTATAGTCGAAGGAGAGAGACACGCATGGGATTGTCCACCACCTATGTCACCAAAAGAGAGTGTTGCCATTGAGTATCAAGAAGCCGTGGAGACAATGGCCAGTTGGTTTGGGCAGAAGTGCGAGACCGACACTGAATCCATGCGATCAATGAGACTGAAAAGGCCGGTTCTCAAGCGACCAAAGTACCTCTCCTTCAAAACCTGGTCCGGGAGGTAGTTGCCCCTAGCAGGGTTATTGATTCTCGTGGGTTCGATTTTTATTTCTTCGCTGTACTTGGTCGTTTCCTTTTTCTTTCAACCTAGCGAGGCGCATGATGCGATTAATGAGACCAGACTTGGCGACATATGAGATACAGGGCATTGGTTAGACATGATCGGTTTTGAGCGAAAGAAAATACATTACATACATATTCAAACATAAATAAGAAAGATTTCCCGACATAATGATCCAGGAACGGGTGGCAGTGCAAAATAAGCATCAGGGTCTTGGTTCTTGTCAAGATCATGATCCAGCCACTACCAAGCGTGTAAGCCAACTCAATCCAAGACAAGCATTCCCAGGCCTGTCAAGAGAGACAACCTTCGGCATTTGCTGCTTTCAGTCGTTTCCACCCCAGGTGTAAATCAAGACTGGGAACTAGGTACTTCGCGCAACGGAAAAGATACTTGGCAATAGCATATGGTTTAAGGGTCCCATCTCCGGAAGCGTCGGAGTTCCCAACATTGGCCGGGTCGTAAACATGTGGCATTTTCACAAGCCCACGCCAATTAGTTCCTACATGCTCCTCATACCTACACATGAACTTAATCACAATAGTCAAAACATGCATCAAGGGATTCTCAGCTTAGACTAGCTTCGCCTTACAAACATTGTGCGGGGATCCTTGGTCAGCTGCTTATTTCTGCGTTTATATGCACGAATAGTGTGGGACATTTTGTGTTGTCGACTGAGCTTGTGACTGAGAGTCAAAACAGTGAAGTTTTTTCGTCGGGGTTTTGTCAATATACCGAGTTCTTTCGCGATCCGGAGGGCCCGAGGATCCCGGGGGTAATATATCGGACTCCGGCATCGCGTTAACCCATGACGGAATTGTCAGGCGAGCATTTCACGTTCAAATAGATCACAAAATCACGATATGTTTAGATTTTCAATCAGAATGCCAAGATTGAGATAGTTGTCATCAACTAACTAGCTAGGATAAGCAGCATCCACCACTATCTCACTCAGCGCCATCATAAGCTTCAAATCCTTAAACGCCCGTCGCCACACTTTACTAGAATCCCAAGATCGGCTTTTTATGACTTTCCCATGCCGTCAAAAAGACATGGTCTTGATGGTGTTGGGCCGTTTGGTGGTGTGCTCGGCTCCGAAGTACCGATGTGGCTCAGGCGATCTCTTGATCGTCATGACACAAAGTGTCAGCCATTTCGTGATGATCTGTGGCGGTTCTGAGAATTCGATGTGGCTTGACAATGAATGATGAAGTTATCTCGGCTTTATGCCAAGTCTTTGCAATGAGGTAAAGTGTTGACCGTTGAGAGATTATGTAATTGCCATGGAGTCATGATTCAATACTCAAGAGTGACTGAAAAACTCCATGGCCCATTCAAGCCAGTCGAAATCACATGATAATCATCTTAATTAGACTGCATGCTTCACACTCATGAGTTGGTCCAAATCAGCGCACTCTGTCTAGGGTAAGCATCATCAGAACAACAACAGCAAGATAGCAAATGTATGATCATGCATGTATATTCGTTTTCGTTATTGTAATCTGAGACTGCAGTTATTACTATCGCAATCTGCCAGACATATTCTGCAGGATAGCTTCTCGATTCTGAAAGTATTCTCATCAATCAAGCCGTTTTCTCCAACGCGTAACATATCGTAACCAGCTCTGCCCAAGTCGCAGACTGACACACTAACATTTCTGGTATATCATGAATTTCTTCACCACTTAGCCTCCTTGCTGTTGATGAATTCCTTGAGGATGGCAACGACCTTTGAAAAGGAAGCAAGATAAGCCTCAAGATCGGCCTGGACCTTCTCAGGGTTGTCACCAAGCTTGGCGTAGAAGTCCTTTCGGTAGGGAACAGCGGACATGGCAGCGCTGAAGATGGGCTTGACCATGAAGCTGTGGTGGGGCTTCAGAGTGTTGCCATATGCGTCGCGGAAGGAGTCGGAGAGCTCGACGGAGGGGTTTTGGACGTTGTGCTCGAGGCCCTGCTTGGTGAAGTCAAGACCACTGGAGTTGTTAGCTAATGGGAGGCATGTTCGGAAAGGATTGTTCATACCGGACGAGCCAGAGGCAGCCCTCGGTGGCAGTGTGCTTGCCAGTCTTGAGCTCGTTGCGGACAAGGTCCTGGACGGTAGCGGACTCGGCGGGAGCAGCGGCGTGGCGAGCACGGAGCTTCTGTAGGTAGCTGTCAGATTCGTTCGATGGAGATAGTATACATCGCGGCTGCTGCCGCGCGACGAGAAAGGGAGTCTGATGTGACGAACCTCGACGTTGCCAAGGATATCCTTCTTGACGGGGCCGAAAGCAACACCACCAATGGCATCTATAGGCGCAGTTAGTCGCTGAATTCTGAGAAGAACTTTGAGACAGTGATGTACCAAAAATGGTGGTCAGAGACTCAGAAGCCTCAAGAAACTCAACGGTAGAGACAGCATTGCCGTTGGCCTCATCGACAGGAACATCAGCGAAGGTTCGCTTGAGCGACTGGACGATGGTACCACCGGGAGGATAGACAGCAGACATGATTATTGATGATGAAGAAGTGAATGAAGAAGGGGAGGAGAGAGTGTTTGACAGGAGGAGGAGAGTTAAGAATGATGAGGTGTCGTTGAACGTTGAAGCGGTCAAGCTGAGCTGTCCCTTTGCGGGTAGGTTTAGACAGGGAGCAACACAGGAGGGGTCTAGCTCAGGGGACCTAGTGAGGGGCTCAAGACGGTGAAGGAGGGGCAGCTGTACAGTGTATATAGATAAGATAAAGCTGGTGCATACAGCTGAAACAGAAGTTATCGGACCCAAGCAGCATCCTAAGACACTTGTCAAGACTATAGCGGGCTGAAGATCTTAATGAGGCTCATGCAGAGGCCTCAAAGGGCCATTCATCGACCAAATAGGACGGTATTCATGGGACCTGCATCGGAGGGTCGAGTAGAAATACTTACACTCCGCACTGTGTTTCGGCGCTCGATTTAGTTGTTCCGTCGAGACCGCCCCAAACCCCACAGTCTCCCACGTTGATCAAGGCGGAGGACATAGACGGGAGGCTCAATCTATAGTACGACGTGGTAAGACTCTCAGTCGAGACTAGAAAAGAAATGGTTCTATGAAGAGTGATGGGTGAAACTGAAATGCGCTACAAGTGTAAGGATCTGCTCTGAAATGTCGTTAGATCACCAAGCCTGCTAAGTACTATCTTTAGGTAGGTAGGTATTAAGGTATGTGTTGTATTAGCTGACGACGCTCAAGGTGGGGCCATATTATGATACCTAGTAGGTAAGTATGTAGGTCGGTAGACAAGGCAAGGGTATCATCATAAACAAAACAACAGTAATTCAAATCGCACATGTGTTGTCATTAAACTATCAACGCCAAAACATTATACCATAAATCATCCAACTACGTGTAAATAGACTCAGTCACAGAATTGACCTGCAATCCCCATTCCGCCATCTCCGCGTCTTCAAGGAAGTGCAAGGGGAACCAAACCAAATGGCCCTTGATTTGCGACAGCTTCTCTCTGGCGTCTTCGGGAGGCATGAACTGGTCAAAGATATGGCCAGCTTTGACACCGCGTGGAGGAAGATATCGATCATAGTCGTCGAAAGTCCTGATATGGTCATCTGGATCGGCGTGGAATAAGTGGCGGAATAGCTCGGTGTTCTTGTCTGCCTGGCTTGTCCACTTCTCCCAGAGTTCGTCGCTGAGAGGATCTTCAACAAACTTGTAGCTCTCATCTTGGTCGTAGATATCGTTGTTGGGGTTGACGGTCGGAGGCATGGCGTTGATGTCTTGCGAAGCATCGTGGGGTTGAGGGGGCAAGAGACCCATGTGCTCACGCCAAAGGTATCGACGGAGGGTTGCTGCGTGATAGCCTGCTTCGAATGGCTTTCCATCCATAGTACTAGGGATGAGGCGCGTGTCCTCCATGACAACACTAAGTTCACTGTCGTGGTCACCCAGTTGACTTCGATCGTTAAGGTTACTGCTTCCGCAGATGGCAATTCTGTCATCGACCAGCAGCAACTTGCCGTGAATGTAAAGCTCCTCCTGAATCCAATTCTTAATCTCTGACTCAGGATCCTCCTCAAACCAAGACTCGCCCTTCAGGCCTTCGCCAGTACCAGCCATAGCATGGTGTGCAACGGAGGAAGCTGTGTGAACTTCCTCCTTGGGCATGGCAGCTTCAAACTTCTTTCGTGCCTCCATGGTTTTCTTGATATCCTCATCAAGCTCCTTCTGCTTTTTATCGCCACGCATGTGTTCATCGCCCTCACTATCCTCAGGGTCATATGAGCCGTGAATACCTTCGCCCATGATCTCCTCAGCCTCGGCACGCTGCACCTGTTGGTAGCTGATACCAGTCTCCTTCTCAGCTTTTATGATAGCAGGAGTTTTGTTGAGGCGATCATAAGATCGCAAGTTGAAGAAGAAAATGTACTTCTCCGGGTCTACGCCCTCAGCGCGACATTGCCCGAAGATAGAATGCTCACCCCGACAAATAGACTTGTACTGGTAATCCATAATAGCTCGCGTGCCCGTAGCAGCTTGCTCTCTGAGATCTCCAGCAAATCCAGGAATGGCAGGAATGAGAACGATGACGCGGAATTTGCGGCCCTCTTTTGCAGCCCTCACAACCGCATCGACAATCGCGCGGCCAATAGTATTCTTGATCGGAGCCTGTTGATCGCCTGTTGCAGTGATGAAGAACTGGTTCTCGATGTAAACGTAGTGCTGAGCCCTGGAGATGATCTCAATATACGCGTTCTGAATGGAGTGGTCGG
The DNA here is from genome assembly GCA_013186785.1 of Fusarium pseudonygamai. Classification (NCBI taxonomy): domain Eukaryota; kingdom Fungi; phylum Ascomycota; class Sordariomycetes; order Hypocreales; family Nectriaceae; genus Fusarium; species Fusarium pseudonygamai. The sequence goes on from JAAQRH010000805.1 coordinate 42,641, forward strand.
TCAGAATACCGCTACTCCAGTCGGCGCTTGATCGGACGAGCTGGCAGTTGACTGTGCCTCTGTTTTCAAGGTTTTTAGTACTTAGAGGAGTGTAAGGATGCTTGACGTATTCTCCGACGGGGTGTTTCGGGCGTTGTACGCCAATAAGGTCCTCGTCTTCATTCTCCCTGTTCTCCAACACCAACCAGTCGAATCTCTCGTCTCTCTTATATTTATCACGTTTGACGAAATTCCATCGAAGGGTGAAGTGTTCTCCTACATCATACACCGTTGGGCCTTTTTTTCCAGTTAGAAAGCTTAGAAATTGATTGAAGTTTGGTGTTTTGAAGTGAGGCGTCTGATGCCAACCCACCTTGAATACACATCGCGACATCGTGCCACGGCATACGACCGTAGTCCGCTTTGCTTAACTCGTTATCTTGCCAGGAGGACACATTCTGGAAGTCCATGACTCTGTTGTTATTAAAGTCTTGTCCTGGCCAAATTTCATCCTGAACGTTGGTGGGATGAATATCCGACAGAGGGTGCTGGTGGTTATCCCATCGTCCGAAGCATAGATCTAGACCTCCGACGAATGCTATTTCGTAGTCGATGACAATGAACTTCTCGTGATGAGCCCAATACCATGTCATATCGCTGTCGAGTGGTCAGTAGGTGTCTTGGTGGTTGCATGTGGATGGTCGCCGACTCCTTCGCCCTCTGCAAATCCACTCACCCGAAGTTTTCAAAGACATTGTGATCGGGATGACGACCGACATGAATATTTCCGTGACCAGGAGAGCCCTTGGGGCAAAGTCTATTAAAGTTAGATTATGATGGGCACCAGTCAATTGCTCAACCCACCTCCTCAGCGCATGCTTGGTATGAGCCGAGTTGCAAGTCAAGGCCTGCTCAACTTCCTTATAGACACAAACATAAATCTGGACACCTTCCTCAGCCTTTCTCTTGAGCAATTTGTCCAGTCTGTATTCTTGCGCGGCATATGGGGGTCGACGGAGGAATAGCTCTGGTGACAGCCACCAATCGGCGATATAGATGGATTCTTTGGCTTGCTCGAGAGCAATGGACACAGCCCAAAAGTAATCTCGGCCATCTACATACCACTTGACGTGATTGCCAGCGCGCATTGGGAAGTAAGATTTGAAGCGGTTCTGCTCAGCAATGGAAGTTCGCTTGTCATCACATCGCTGCTCATGTTCTTCATCGTGTCTGTGATTTTTGTTGAACTACGCGTATGTAAGTCACTGTTTTCGTCTGTGTCTGGCTTTGTCTCATATCACGGTGCTGATGTGATGAATCGGGCGCGTCATACCAGATTTGCCAATTTACCAATCTTGTGCCTGAAGACTCAAAATCAGTGACGAGTTGTTGCAATTGAGTACGAGTCACAAACTTTTGGTGGACGAGATGAACTTTTGCATCGTGTAAGCCATCGCTTAACTTGAGCTTGTCCAGCATGGAACTCATTGAGCCAGAGCTCTCATGCTTCTTGTGATCCGCCATGACGGATGGCGCGAGTTACGGCAAATTCACAGGGGTCGTCGAATGAGAGAGCAAAGCGCTCAGGTCAACTCAGGGTCTCTGCAGGAGATTATCGATCGATCAGGGGGGAAGAGAATGAGGGGTGGGATGAGGGG
>JAAQRH010000806.1:0-26215 GCA_013186785.1 Fusarium pseudonygamai
AGCAAGGGGGGTTGGATGTTAACGTAGGATTCATCAAACTCGACTCAACGATGTTGTTGGTGATCTGCAACCCAGAGGCACAGTGAAAATGAATTGTTTCGTCCCGTTCTGCTTGTGTGTGATTAAAAATACAACGCTCTCAACCAATGTCCTTTTTTCTTTCTTAAACAAGTAGAGCTCCTCCTGCAACCGCAATGGTCATTAGAGTTATCATGCCGACGCCGTTGGCCGACCAAGCCTGCAGCGCAGCGACAGCGTTGTCGCTCGATGTTGAGGATGCAGCTGAGCCGGTGTTGGTAGCAGTGCCTGAAGCGGTGCCGCTCGATGAGGAATCGGCCTTGGAGTCGTTGCTCACAAGCGCGGAGAGTTTGTCGTCGTCGACGAATGAGGCCTTGACCGAGGTTGCGTTCTTGCACTCGCTGGGAGGATCGGCCTTGCCCTTGACGAAGTTGGCAGCGATGCACTGACTTTATTAGCATTTGAATTATCAAGTTTAGAGCGAGGGACATACCTGGTAGAGAAGACCGTCGACGGCAGAGGACACAACGTTCACCCAACCCTTCTTACCAGCGTACTTCTCAGGAACAGTGATCTGCGGCTCGCAGAAGGCACCGAGACCGCTCTGCTGAACAATAGGAAAGACCTGCTCCCAATCGCCATCGGCCTTCTCGTTGAGGGTCACGCGGAAAAGCCAATTACCCTGCTGATGCGTCGACAGCAGAGCGATAGCCTCGCCGCCGACGTGGAAGTCGACGAGCTTGTCCTTGGAGAGGTCGGGCGTGAAGCCGCCGCAGGGAGACTCGCCCTCGTTGTCGTCCTTGAAACCGATGGTCTCGGGATACTTGACTTCGAAGTGGGCGAGGGAGATGCCGCAGAGGAGAGCGGTTGAGAGGAGAGTAGAGGAGCGCATTTTGATGTTGGTGTTATGGGGATAAGTGTTGTGAGCGGTTTGAGTGAGCTGTGCTGGGTTGGAGTTGGTGGGCGGCTGAGCAGCTTTTGTAGGAGTTGCGGATATCGGCAAGGGGATTAGGGAGAGGCTGAGCTAGTGTGAGCTGTGTTTCGCTAACAAGGTGTGTATGTTACCGTGTTGGATATCAGCCCGTTGTGAGAAATGAGCTTTCATTGGGATCATTTAACTCAAATACTTCAAGGCAATAACATTTTCGACTCATGTAGGTAGTCAGATCTCATATCTAACTCAAGTTACACACATTTCCAGTTCCACAGCATGAATACACAGCATCTGCAAACTCCCCATCATGAAAGCTACGTCATTGAGGCTCTGTGCTCCCATGACGAACCCTCCCATCAATGCAAGCCATCTTCACTAGCCTGAAGCAATTCACGCCAATTCCCCATCAAACGTGCATCCAAAACACCCAAAGCCTCATGAAAAGTCAATTCTGCAACGGCGCAGAGACTTTTCCACCGTAGAGTCTAGCAGTGTAAGCCTCCATCGCCAAATGCCGTGTTAGTGGTGAGCACGTTTCTTTTCTACCTACCCCAAGAGTTCTAGACCTCGCAGGGGAAGAAAACAGGGGTCCTTGACATGCGGAGGAGCCAATCAGAAGCGGAGTGTGCACGGACCTGAGGTTATTTGAGCAAGTTTCTCTGGTGTTAGTGAGCGAGTTTTTTGTCAGACGATGAGGAAGTTGAATCAACGTGAGAATGTTTGATGAATAAATGGTGATAAGTAACGGGTATTCGGCATGGACGGATAGAACGGATAGTTTTGGGGAGATTTGAAAAAGAGATGGTAGTTAAGGGTTTGAGTTTTGGTAATTTTATGCGCAATTTGAACGATTGTTCGACGTTTCTACTGCCGGGTGTAGCCTCAAAGTATCAAGCTCGCATCGCTTGATTGCACCAATCTAAAGAGGTTAGTTGCAGATACAAGCGATCTGATGGGCATCTCGCCTCGCCTCGCCTCGTCTGGCAATCAATCACACTCCGCGGGGTTTGACTCTTCTTCACTGTCCAACATCAGCACTCGGGCTTTTTCATACCCGGCGACCTGTGGCCTTGGCATCTTGTTCGATACAGTCACCGTAAGCGGTTTCATCATATCAAATTGCTCATTCATTCTCACGGGAGTGTCGACAAGCGACACAGTCAGTGGACACTTGCACTCGAACAAAACTTGGCTTGTTGGCAGGTAACATGAGTAACTGAGCGCAAGACCATACCATCATAGCAGGACTGTTCATGAGCCAGAGACACGCTTGCTCTATCACGACGCTGGCCGTCCGAACCTCCCTCCAACTCAAGTCACATCGAACCCGCGCCACTGGCGCATCATAGCCCATCATGGATATGGACCACATGCATCATGACCCTGGCCTGCGGATGGAAGTCAACTATGCCTTTGCTCGCGGATACTGGTATACCATCGCTGGTGTCGTCGGCGCACTCGCTGCCATTCGCGGCGTCAATTATCTCGATGCTCAGCAAAGGTACGTCGCTTGACGCCCTCTGACCAAACACACTGACACTCCACCAGATTAAAAGCATGTCGCGATCCATCAATAGACCATCCAACACGTCCACGGGGAGCATTCAGTCAAGCATGGGCGACAACAACCGCCGTCGTCCGCGAAATGGGCCATCCGCAATATTACATCCCCATCAAGGGCCTTCGATGGGCAACACCGCTTCCACTCGGTCGAATCATCGTTCTAGCATGTTACTGGGTCGTTATTGTCTATATAATGAGCTGGCAGGTTTCGAAAAATGATGTGTACTACTGGGAGCGCATCGGATACCGCAACGCATGGGTCACACTAACCCAGTTCCCGCTACTCTACCTTTTGGCAACAAAGGTCAACGTCATCGGATTCCTGATTGGGAGCAGTCATGAGAGACTCAACTGGCTGCATCGATGGATCGCGCGGACAATGTTTGTTACTGCGACGGTTCATGGCTTTCACTTCTGGACTATGTGGGTGCGCGCTGAATTCCTTGACTACGCGCTTCAGATTATGCCGCTCGTCAAGTATGGACTCGCAGCTTGGGCAATTCTGCTCTGGAACGTCGTCACTGGAATAGTTCCCATTCGAAGGCTTTCGTATGAGGTCTGGGTGGCTCAGCATGTGCTTACAAGCATTATTATGCTGTGGTTGCTCCACAAGCATATTCCCTCGAATGCCCGATGGCTGCTGTGGATGAGTATTACATTCCTCGTCTTCGACCGCGCTATGAGATGGGTACTTCTACTTTGGCAAAATGTCCGTCTTCGACCACAAGGAACAGAGTGTCAAGGCATGAAACACCTCGGACATCGAGTCGTTACCCGTGCCGTTGGACAAGCCACCACTGTCGTTACCATCAAGGATGTACACTTCAAGTGGAAGGCAGGACAGCATATTTACCTCTGGGTCCCACGTCTCGGACCCTTCGAAGCGCACCCATACACAATCGCATGCGCGCACAAACTCGAAGGCGCATGTTGCTGCAACAGTATACAGCTTGTCGTGCGCGCTCATAACGGATTCTCTAAACGACTACACGAGTATGCGACAAAGAATTCGGGATCTGAACTTATAGGCTTCGTATCAGGGCCATATGGCGTTCCCCCGAAGTGGGATATTTACGAAACGCTGGTGCTAATTGGAGCGTCAACTGGAGCCAGCTTCGTTGTTCCCATCCTCGAAAGCATTGCGGCGGCGCAAAAGTCGAATTGCACACGAAGAGTCGAAATTATCCTCGTTGCGAGGACATCTCAAGAAATCGAATATTACGTCGAAAGGGCCGAAGAGGCTGGCAGAATGGTACGAGCGAAAGGCGTCGGTGTAAGCATCCATATCGCCATAACAAGCTCCAATCAAACAGGCCCGGTCTTTGCTCGATCAGAGTCCTCAAACACAAGCGACTCGGACGACATCCAACCCGTCAAGGGACCGACAACGGGGTGCTGCTGCAGCGCAAACGGTCCAGACGAGAAAGGCTGTCCGAGCGACTCTCCCTGCCGCGGGAAGATAACCGCCACTGTTCCAGAGCTCATCCGCGAATACACGTGCCGACCAGACATCGAGGCCATGATTCGCGAGCCGGTGGAGCAGGCTTGGGGAGAAACAGGGGTTGTTGTTTGCGGCGGGCGCGAGATAGTGGCACGGACGAGGAATTGCGTGAGTCGTTTGAGCGATGAGCGAGCTGTGCATAAGGGGACGGGAGCGCAGGGGATATATCTGCATGTCGAGGAGTATTCGTTTTAGATTTAGGGTCGATAGATAATGATGATGTTATGATTGATGCTAAGCGCAGTGAAGTGAAGTGGTTGAACGGGACAGGGATTAGTCGGTGGCGGTTAGAATGTGGTTGGTGGTGTGCTACGGCAACAATCCCACCTCAGGATGGCAGGCCAGGGGAGTCAAACAAACCTCCACTGTCGGTTAACAAATACGCACTGCATGCATTGACGTATGATGAAACAACACTCTCCGCCTCCTTCAACTCTTGATATCGTGATACCCATTCCAATTCTAGACCATCGTGGAATGCAAAACCGAGTTATCCAAATCCACCCTCTAACTAAAGCCCCCGGCACATCGATAGCTCCCTTCCACTAGCACTCCTCGTCTACCCTCAACTAGGCTAGCCCCAGCCTCTCCAATTGGTCCCTCCCGTCCCTGACCCTTGAACCCCCGATTCTCCATTCCTCCACTTTCTCTTCATCGCTTTATTTCCTCTCCAGCATCAACAACGCTCGCTGTGTCTCTCGTTTCCTTTTCTTCAAATGCTTCATCGCTGAGACTCTGTTTTTCCTTTTCCCTCAGCGCGCCATGCCTTCACGGCCGGTGCGGCGTAATCGCCCGCAGAGGCTGTCGAGGCCTTATGCCATGGCGCATGCGGGCGTGAGATTGCTTGCTTGGATTACCAGCCTCGCTGCGATTCTGATGCTCGCATTTGTTTGCAAAGAATGGCGTTCGAAGAGTCAGGTCATTATCGCTGGTGCTGTCGGTGTGAGTAAACCCCTCTCTTCAATGTCTTTGGTTACGCAAGACTGACGTGCTCTAGTGTGCAATTGCAATGCTCAACGACAGCTGGGATGTTCTAGCAGTGACAGATGCTTCATTTACTGTTCCCAGGTTGGCTACCTCTAGAAGAGTCCTGCATGACTTGTTCTCTCTAGCTCTTTGTGTTGGAGGGATCATCATGATGTGGGTATCAAACATCAACATTACCGACGACAAAAACGCCGAGCAGAAGCGTCAAGAACAGTGGCTCATGGCTGCCCTGTGGGCTTTGATCGCTGTGGTGTAAGTTTCCCCCCTCTCAGTAAGGGTCACGTCACTGATATGCGTGATGTAGTGGCTGGAGATTAATCTTTGCTATCTGGGGTTGTGTGGATTGTACTGGCGAGGCCAGACGTGCGGCGCGGAGAAGACAGCGTCGGAGAGGAAGAGAAAATGATCCCTGGCGACAGATGGGGATTCTCTGAATGATGTGCTATTGTGTTACGATTTGAAGTTTTGATGGCAGATGAGGAACGCGACATTTATGCATTCAACGGCGCTTGGTGTTTGGGACCTTGACACGATAGACACGCCGACTTGTTTACTACGACTGGGCTTCTTTATGGCGAGAGGATTTTCGACGACATTATGGGACCGAACCACCACAGTGGTTGATTGGGGCATTGATCGGCCCGGTAACGACTGTCTATGCCGTCATACTTTGAACCTTTGGACCACCTATTCTACGACTGATCCTTCTGGCCTTCCTATGCGACATCGAGGAGTTTGCAAGCGTCCATGCACGGACTCCGACATCTCTTCGATATTGCGCAGAAACTGCATGGATGACTGTCAAGCCAGACCATACCGAAATGCTGGACGGCGTCGACACGAGCATTGGTATCAGATGGACTTTACCTTCAGCCGAAAGCGGGGGGTTCATCATTGTTATTGTATGAATACCAGCGCCGAAGCTATGAGAGATGGGCCAGGTCATATTGCTCTCGACAGTCACCTAATAACGACGATTGAATCTGTTTGTTGAACTTTCTGAGCAATTGATGAGACCAACGAAGAGGGCTACTACATCTGTTGTGGAAACTCTGGAGGGATGTGGCGCATATGAGGTCTAAGTTTCTCATCGGTTTGGATGAACTGCCCATATCCCCACGCGGAATCGGTTACAGAAGGAGAATGGGATACAGAACATCTTGATGACCGCTTAGTAGCTCATTGACTTTGAGCCTCAAAGTTTTTATAGCTTTTACTATCGAACCCGAAATACCAACCATGTTCAGGATAAACGCCCCTTCCAGATTCCCCTCGTCATTTTCCCCTCAGAATACCCCGAACTTACTGTCATAGCTACTCAGCAAGCCCTCTGAGGTTATCTTGAGGTGGTTCGTGTTATCTGTCGCTTGACACCAATGCTTATGATTCATGCTTTACAGAGTTACTGAATCTATAGATACCTACTGCATTGGGTTTGCTTCCAAACTGTCCCGAGGCTACTGCTCCTACCAGCTGATGGTTTCGAAGAATCTCGTTAGCTAATTCGTCCAAAGCGATGCAAGACTCGGATTCAACGTTTCATGCCATTCCCCTCTTAAGGTTATCGGGAATCTAGTTACCCATCAACTATTCGATTCGATAAGATCTAGGTTTAAAGGTCCTTTGGGTTGCGGAGACGCGGTTCTACACAATACATGTAATGGCTCCCCTAGAGCAGCCAAAGGCAATCACTCCAGATGACGGTATTACTCTTGTGGACATCACAGGTCGAGTCAACGACGAGCCGAAGCAAAGCGGCGGTAGCAGCCAAAAGAGCAAGGAGCAGCAAGAATTAAGAGAACCTCTCAAAGACACCCTAAGAAGGCTTGTGGAGGAGCACGAACACGACCAGAATTTCCCCCACGATCTTCTCAACCGGGCGCGCGAATACCTCGAGAACAGAAATGACGAGCAAAAAGATGCCGAGCGAGGCCAGAACATCTCTAGAGAGTTCGAGGCTCAGAAGGAACTGATGCTAAATAGCTCCATCTATCCCGAAGTCCGAGCTGTCGTGGATGATACGGACGACCCGACCCTGCCAGTCGGCACCTTCAGGGTATTCCTTCTGGGGACAATATTTGCAATTATTGGCACTGGGGTCGAACAGTTCTTTTCACTCCGAATGCCTCCTATTGGACTTTCGACATTTATTGTACAGATATTGGCGTTGCCCGTTGGGAAAGTGTTGACGAAATGGCTCCCGACGAGGAAATTCAGTGTGTTTTCGTGGGAGTTCACACTCAATCCTGGACCTTTCAACCAAAAGGAACAGATTCTGATTGCAATGATGGCGAATGTGACGTTTGGCGGTTCTGCCGTCGGAGCCTACATCGTGAGCATCATCCAAGTCCTGAAACTCGATGTCTTTTACGGGGAGAAGAACCTGTCGAATAGTATACCTTGGCAGACACTCACGCTCATATCGACCCAGTTCATCGGATATGGATGTGCAGGTCTGGTTCGGAGATTCCTGGTTTACCCGCCCTCGATGATCTGGCCAAAAGCATTGGCAAACATTGCACTTGCCAAGGCGTTGAACAAGGATAATGGACATTCAGAAGATACAGTGCACGGATGGAAGATGTCGCGATACAAGTTCTTCTTGGTCTGCTTTACTTCCATGTTCTTCTACTTCTGGATTCCAAATTACCTTTTCAAAGCTCTTTACTTGTTCAACTGGCCGACATGGATATCACCAGGCAACGTCACACTCGCCCTCATAGCTGGATCAACCTGCGGTTTGGGCCTCAACCCCTTACCAACATTGGACTGGAACGTCGCTACGTATCTCGGCGACCCTATAGTGACACCCTTCTTCACACTTATGAACTTTGCAAGCGGCATGGCAATATGGGGCTTCATAGTTGCGCCGCTGGTGTACTTCAAGAATATCTGGAACACGGGCTACCTCCCTATCAACAACAACTACATCTACGACAATCACGGTTTGCGGTACAACCTCTCACGCGTATTGCTGCCCGACCTTACGCTTAATCAGACCGCGTACCACGAGTACAGTGTCCCACTCATGACTTCCACTCAGGTGATCAAGTATGCGGCTGCCTTTATGATATACGTTGCTACACCCGTGCACATGTACCTCTGGCACCGTAAGGATATCATGTCCAGGCTACGAGCTTGTTGGGCACGGAAGTCGCGAGACGAGGAGTTCAATGATGTGCACAACCGTCTTATGTCTGCGTATCCAGAGTGTCCTCACTGGTGGTACATTGTCATTCTCGTTGCGTCTTTCATCATCGCCTGTGTCTCGGTGAGCCTGTGGCCAACTGGCATGCCAGTATGGGGCATCGTCCTAGCTGTCCTCTTCACCGTCGTGTTGCAAATCCCGATTGGAATGCTCTTGGCTGTTACGAACGTGGAGATTTCAACACGTATCCTCTCCCAGCTTGTTTCTGGCTATGTGTTTGAGAGTCAACCGATTCCGAACATGATTTTCCAGATGTTCAGTTTCATGTCGACGCATCAGTCGCTCAACTTTGCCAGTGATCTGAAGCTCGCGCACTATGCCAAAATTCCACCAAGGTGGGCGTTTGCAGCACAGGTTTATGCGACGCTTCTGGCAGGTTTTGTTGGGTTGGGCGTGAATCACTGGTTACTCCGTAACGTTGAGGACGTATGTCAAGCGCATCAGAAAGACCGCTTCACGTGTCCCCGTACGCACACCTTCTTCATGTCCTCAGTGATATGGGGCGTCGTCGGACCACGTCGATTATTCGGTACGCAAGGCCCCTACCGAGCCGTCACATACACCATCCCCATCGGTGTCATAGTCCCCATAGCCGTGTACTTCGTGTCCAAGCGGTGGCCCAACACCTTCTGGCGCAACGTCAACGCGCCAATTCTATTCATAGGACCAATGGCGTGGGCACCGTTCAACTGGAGCTACATGCAGGGCTCGATAGTTCTGGCGTTTGTGTTCAACAAGGTGATCAAGAGGCGGTACGCGGCGTGGTGGGAAAAGTACGCGTACGTGCTGACGAGTTCTATGAGCGCGGCTATTGGTATTTCTGGCGCGGTGATGTACTTTGCGGTGCAGCATCCGGGGATTGCGCTGGATTGGTGGGGGAACAGGGTCCAGACGGAGGGTGTTGATCAAGGGGGCTTTGTGGTCGATGGCAAGGTTGTTGGCTGTTCGGTGTTGAAGGTGCCTGAGAAGGGTTACTTTGATATCGGGGTTGACTGGAAGGTGTAAGTCACAGTTGGTTCTGTGCTGAGAAGTGTTTGCGTATCGACAAAGTAACGGAAGTGTTTTCATTATCTGCCTACTCTAACTGTTAAGATATCTAGCATAGTCAATGTGTTTTTAACCTGTCATGAAGATATCATCCATGAGAATTTGTTAAGAACCTAATGTTAGGCTTGAACAGCATAGACTTGGAATGATCTCACCCGGAGGCGAGGGCCAAGAATAGAAACACGAGTGTTCCTGACAGCTGACACTAACACTAACACACCTGGGTTAGCAATTAGACTTTGCCTTTGACATAATTAGCAACTGAATTTGCCATCAACGTCTGCCTGTTAACCGCGCGCGGATAATGAAACATGCGGCCACAAACGCGCCGTCGATCGACAACCTGACAACGTCGCCACTCTGTTGGTTGTTGGTTCTGTATATTACTATTTCGGTAAGACCAGAATGATGACCGAGACGGTTACAGAGCACCAATCATGTGATACACATTCAAGAGCTGCGATGAGACTGAAACAGGGCGCCAGAGAAATTCATTTTAAATAAACTTTATCATGATAATCGTATCATCGTTCGAACGTGGGCGTTTGGTGAAGATACAAAGTGAAAGTCGCGTACCCGGGAGCTCGGTTCGGCGCTTGGAGTTAAGACGGGAGAATCTGTATGTCAATCGCTATGGATACTCGAAATGGAACAAGATTGGCAATCGGAATTAAGAAACGAAGATCGTGTGTAAGCTGAAACTCGAAGGAAGAGGCAACCAAAAGAATGCGGAGTTAAAGTCAACAAGGAATGGAAGAGAAAAAGCGATGATGGAATGGTCCGTAGGGAATGAGGTATATCAATCTAAAGTGAAGCTGCTGCGCCTACTCTGCTCTCTCTAGGTCTCACTCTGGGGACAAGCAGAGAGAGGCAGTGCCACAGAAGCGAGCGAGCTACAGCAGAGGGGCCAGGGTCAAGGTTCTGCCTTACAGGGCTGGATGGCGCCATTCCGCTTTAGGTTGGGTCTTGGAGATGGGGTCAAGTTTGAGGCCTTTGCTCAGCCTTTACTTCTTCAACGGATGCATTACACATGCATGCATGCATGCATTAATTCTTGATCGAGATGCTGATACATGAGATGATTATAATTAAAATGCGAAACAAACTCTTTTGAGAAAGCAGAAGATCTTTTCGGTGAGGCAGCCAAAAGGCAACATCGTCCTAGTTTTGGGGGCCGTTTCGTGCGTTAGTTTGTTAGGTCTTATCGGAAGAGGCAGCACTCTCTCGGTACCGGAAGAGTCTAGAGAGTCTGAAATCCATATTGTACCTTGAGTGGTATTTTGGCTGTCACGAACCAATAGAATAATGGGATTGTTGCTAATGCCTGTCTATGTTACTGTGCCGCGAGCTGGGGAGGATCACAGAAATTGGACTGTGGGTTTCTGTCCCTGGCTTGGGACTTCGGTTTACTCCGTACTCCTCGTTTCAACACTGATGAAGAGAAAAAAAAAAAAGGGAAACGTCATTTGGGCCTGAAGCTATTCGCACCACGTTGTGTAACGCTGCAATGCGCTTTTGACAAGTCTACATGAGATGACGTACGCGCGCCCTTGGTCCTACATACTTTGAAAAGTGCTCTTCTGGCATCTTCCAATGGTTCAACATTGTGCAAGCCCAGTTGAACTGTGCGTCCCGATATGACAAGCATACAATAGACAGGTAGGTTGGTTCATCTGTACGATGTTAGTTCCCGCTGCATGTCAAAAGGAAGAGGCATCCAATGAATCCTTGACGTTGATCAAACTTATTGTGCTGACACTGATGATATCGATGCGAGGCTGAACAAAAAGACAATCAATCATTCAATGATGCTGGTGGTTGATCCTGGTTAGCTTAGGGCTGAGGCTGTGAGAACTGGCGTCGATTCTTGGGCGGATCCAAGCCTCGATAGGCGTCCCCTAGCACTGCCCAAGTGTAAGTGGAAGTGGAAGTGGAAACAGGGGCGTGACTCAGAGCGAATGAGGTCGAGGTCGCCGAATGCAGAACATTGCAGCACTTGCAGGAAGAAATGGACTTTAGTCCTTGACATGGTTTTTTGGTTGGTCTAGAGGCGTTTTAGTCCTGGATGACTCAATCGCCGGGGGGATCCCATGATGCGAGATAATGGGGGATTGTAGTCTTTGACCGAAGGACATTCTTCGAGTCCGACGGACAAACTCGCGATGCAACAAAGGGAACGAAATAGACTCGGGATAGTAATTGCACTTGTTGGTACTTAGAATTCTTCGATTCTCATGATCATAAAGTCTGTTGGTGATAATTTTAGGGTCATGTTTCAACCGTGGCCGCGTGTTGTTGGCCATTGAAGTCCTAGATTACGTTGTCTTCCAATTGTAAAATGCCAATTCATCTGCCCACGAGTTGATTTATTCTCTAATTACGGGATTGTCACTTGTCGTCCGTGTCCTGATCTCCCGCTTCGATACCCGTTTTCCTCGATCCCACTAACCTTGCAATTGAGCAAGCCTGCCCTCTGATATTCATTTGACTCTGTGGTTTCTGTCTGGCGGTTCGAACCAACAGAAACTGACTATCATGGGTGGCCGTGGCTGAGATGACCCAGGGGGAGTCATCGGCATGGGCATATTCCTTGGGGGCCAGGACTAACTAGACAGGGATTTTTAGTGGCCGCAGAGGGACGGTAGGCAGAAACGGCCTTCTCCACCTTCAAGGCTGCCTTTACAGAGAACCAAGCCTCTGGGAGGGAACACCACCCATTTTGCAAGTACAAGTCTCTTTGTATATATCTTCGAACCGCTTTGCGAACCACACACTCACTTACACCAACAACATCACGCTACTGCACACACTCTCACAAACTAAACCCCAGGCACCAACACCCCATATTTTACACTTACTCTACAAGACCAGGCATCCAATTACTACCAAAGTCACTCGGTACTTGGAGCTAGCTTACACAGCTTTAAAACTACCCTTCCTCATTTCTATATAACCCACCTCCATCTGCCACTCTCTCAACAACCAAACAAAACACTCAATTCATCTTACACAAACACCATTTACTATAAGAGCTTGATCTTTCTCTCTCTCTTCTTTCAAACTGTCTTCTCAACAATCACCTCTTATCATTGAGAACATCGTCCACAACCGTCGTCGTCGAAGCAGCACTTCTTCACCACCTGAGCAGACCATATCAAGAACACATCGTCTGCCTCCGGTCATCATCCAAGAGGATCCCCCACAGCGCAACAGCCGCTTAAAACCTCTCAGCACCGACACAATGTGCACTACAAACATCTACACATACGTCCACCCAGATGGACGTCGCGAGCAGTGGTCTCAGCCTACGCTCTGCGCAAACTCTCGCCATGGACAAGTCTGCGCCAGCAACTTTCTATTCGAGCACCCAGTCCAATACGTTCCCGCTCCCTACGACGCTTCTTCCTACCCTTATGCTACTCAACTCCCTCCTACGCCGCAGTATAGCCCTGCCCCTTCTACACCGTCGGGCTCATACCGCTCAGGAGATGAATCAGACCGCTCATACACCAGCAACGGCAGCAAGAAGAAGCGATCATCTGGAGTCTACATCAACGGCCAGAAGGTTCTTGACCTGAACCGCCGTGAGCGTCGACCAAGCTCTCGTCACCAGGAGAGAATCGTCTTGGTCGACAGCCCCCCTACACCACGCACTCCTCCCCAGCAATGGAATGCCCCTCACACTGCCCCTGCATCACCCATCTCAAACACATACATCGTCGACTCCTCACGGGACCCCAACAAGCGCCGCCCCGTCATCGTTGATGAGCGAACTCTTCAGCCTGACCAGCGCCGTGTCCAGATCGAAGTCGTTGACAACCACCACCGCTCCAAGCACCACCGCCACTCATCAAGCGGCTCTCGACACTCCGACCAAGAGGAGGAGCGTCGTCAGCGCCGTCGCGAGGAGAAGCGCCGAGAGGAAGCTGAGCTTCGTCTGCGCACTCGCATCGCAGAGGCCAATGCAAAGATTGCCTCTCGACCTGTTGCCCCTGCCCCTGCTCCTCCCAAGCGCTCTGCTACATACAAGCGCCCCTCCGTTGAAGTCGTCGACAGCCAAGCAGTTCTCGCTGATGAGCTTCGACGCTTGAGCTTTGAGGAGGAGCGTCGTGAGGACAAGGCACGCCGCCTTGCTCGTCGCGAGGAGAAGAAGGAGGAGGAGGCTCAGCGCGAGCGTCTCCGCGAGCGCATGCAGCCCAAGCGACGTCTCACAATCGGCGCTGGCAGCAGACGGCCGTCTGAGATGTACGAGCCGGGAGTGTACCGATATGAGTAAACGGTTTAGTTGAAGGATTTGGTCTTGTATCACTTTGATCTGTTTCACATGGAGTTTTATGAAGCAAATGACATTTAGCGATTAGATTTGGGATTGGGAATTCTATGTATACGTTTATGGGAGTTTGATATTGGGATTTGGGATACCAGCGAGCGAGGCAATTGGCCGATTTTAAGGATTACAGAACACTCAGTTAGATACAAGACACAAAACAGCAAGAAAAAAAGGAACTCAGAATGGGTTTTGTTATTTGAATACTTTGGCTCCAACTTGCATTACTGTGAATGTTGACACTGAGATGGGTCAATGGCTTGGAGGAGGTGAGACACTAAAGCAGGTACAAGACATTTCACATCAATGTGCAAGAATAGAAATCTCTGTCTGTCTCATGACCCTAGGACTGAGGGTGTGCGAGTCCAGTGTAAGTAGAGCAAATAGGCTGCACATCAAGATATCACGATCTCCCTCACCGAAATTATAAATCAACCGACTTCCAAACCACATCACGATATTAACTCCTCGGAATAAAAGTGTAAAAAATAAGGGAACCTCAAAACACCGTAGGATCGCGCATGCATACATCGTGAAAGAACAAGGATAGTTCCCAACCAAAGTTCTTTTTTGGTGGAGGAGTGGAGACACACACGGCGAAAAAAACACCAAGAATCGAAAGATGGGGTCGTTTGGGGACTTTGGTGAAGCTTCATCTTGAGACGCTGTGGAATCAAGGTATTTTGGAAGATGTGAGTTGGGGGCGTATTTTGGATCTTGGATTGTTGCCAGAGGTATAGCATGAATTGCAGTTTTGGTATAGGGAGGCATATTGGATTGAGCAGCAGGGTTGTTTTGCCGCAATCAGTGGCATCTCAATTGGAATCTCTCTATTGTCCGATTGCCTTGTCTGCCTAAAAAACGTCCTAGACTAAGGGAGTTTCGCTTCTCAAACCCCGCTCATGATGTGCCGATCGAGACATTAGCCGATAGGGCCTCATGACACCCTGTTTCTCAAGGCACCCATTGGCAGTCCGCTTCTGGCGGGGTCTAATGTACCTATCTGTATGTATGTATGTCTGAGATAGTCTCTCCAGTGACTCACTGTTGATTTATGGCGACATGATAGCATGTTTGATAGAGTACGTTTTGGGAAATCACCGACGATGCCAAGAGTATAGCACAAGTCATGTACTGACGTGAATATGTAAGTGTAAATAGCTTTGGTGAAGGTAGTGACAGTCTAGACTATCATATGAATGTAAACTCAGGCAGGCGTGTTGAAGCCAGACCGTAGCTGTGTGCAGTGGTGTTGGAACTACTACTCAGCAGGAGGAAATGGTGTTGAGCCCATCCCGATATCATGTTGAACCCCTTCCCATCCCCAATTTCACATATATTGAGTCATTCTCGACTTAGTAGTCACTTCCACGACTAATAACCTCCTTATGCGACTCTCGAAGCAGAATAGTCTACCACAGTTAGCATCCATCTCAAATCTTCACTCACACATCAACTTACATGCTCGAACTGCGCCGAGTAAGAACCCTTGATATCAGCAAGCGGTTCGTACGCTTCAAGAATACCATTCGAGACCAAAGAGTTCAGCTTCATAACTCGTCAGTATTCTACCCCCTCACATATGGTTATAGCACTTACACCAGCGAGATACCGCTCTTGGCCTAAACGCTCAAGATATCGACGACAAAAGACAATAGTCCCAAACTGCTCACGAATGACTTTATAAAGCCTATTCGCCGACGCAAAAGGTAAATTCACATGTCTCGGCGCATCATGATGCAAACCGTAGCCATAAATGCCCACCTACACTCATCAGCAAGAATCCAGCTCGCTCATTAACATATGCACTTACATCGTCGTAAAGCCGTCCAGTACCGGTTGTACCAAACGTCTCGATGGCAAACACTTCACCTTCTTCCATCTTAGTCTGATCATTGTTCTTGATGAAGGGGATCGACTTTCCGCCGTGGATCTGGTAGTGCTTGATGTTGTGCGCTGAGATGTTGCGGACGGGCTTGACGGGGTATGTCTTTCCGTCGATTTCGACCTCGTAGCTCTCCATTGCTTCTTGTATCGCGGCGCTGACGTCGCAGATACGAACGTCGATGCCAGAAGCCTACAATCGTCAGACATGCAATATGTGAGGAAGTGAAATGCTTACCTTGATGCCGCTGTTGGTCGCATCCTTGACGGCATTCAGAAGATTATCGTAGGTAGGATCAAATGACATGGTGAATGCACTGTCGACGATCCACCCATTGATCTGCACGCCGAAATCAACCTTCATGACATCCTCATACTTCAGCACAACATCCTTCTGGCCAGGGTTAGGCGTATAATGCGCAGTTTCATGGTTCAAACAGAGACCCGTCGGGAACCCCATTCCAGCCTTGAGGTTATCACCAGGTTCAATACCCTGATTCCCCAACAGCGTACGCACGCCATCCTCAATACCATTAGCGACATCAATGAGTTTATCACCCGGCTTGACATTCTCCTGCGTCCACTGTCGGACCTGACGATGAACTTCAGCAGCCTTTCGATAATCGTTCAGGAACTCTGGATCTTCGAGTTGTCGACGACCCATGAACCGAAATTCCTTAGCTGTAGTACGAGCAGTGTTATACTCCTGAATTTCACCGGTGGGAAACTCTTTGAAGAGATCACTCAGCGGGACTCTGGGAGGTGAAGATTGCTGTGTAGGAGCCTTCTTCTTCTTTGGCTTTCTCTTTTTCTTCTTCTTACCAGCACCGTCGGTTAGCGGTCCGGCGGGAGTGTTGCTGTTAGCATCATCGTCGTCATCGTCGCCCCCTTCGCCTCCCAGACTACTGTCGCCATCGCGGGCGAGATGAGCACCGCGTGGCTCTCCGCCTGCAGAGGATGGCTTGGATGAGAGTGGTCCTTGGCCTGGCACGTGTAAGTCAAAGTTTTATGTGTATCAAAAGCTATGAGATGTACCATTTCCTCCAGAGTGATCGTCTTCAGATGTCTTAGCGCCCATTTCGACATGAACGCTGCTTCAAATCCCAGAATTGTTGATGAGTGACCGAACAGAAGTGAGGTGAGATGACGATGATGGATCACTTTGGGGTGTTGTAAGATGGGGTAAGCGGTTATCTGCGGCAGAAACGAATATGGAAATGCAGCACATGGGCCATCATGATCACTAGCTTCACGATGATAGGTCAAGTCTGGGAGCAGTGAATCCTTCGGGCACTGTATGGGTGTGCTATTGACAAAGTCCATTGTGAAGCTATACAGACTCAGGAAATAGGCCGCATGCGATACCCAGTGGACCCATCAGTATTGTTCATGGAGTTCTGACTCGCTCCAATACTACGTTCCATTTACACGACGGCTATACGGAGTTATGTGGATTCTTGGAACATTCCAAATGGAAAAGCCATGATGGGTCCATCACACAGCGGGTCTCGATGGGACCCTCGTAAAGAATCAAGACCCTGATTACGAGTCAAGTAGTTCCCTTTGGGTTCGTAGATCGTCGCAGCCACATCGCATGAACACGTGGGAATGATGAAAGTGATGGACGGGAATATGCTGACAAGTCTGGATATAAATTCATGATGCACTCCAACATATATGCCTCTCATCCCATAATGCCACGCCTAGACTATGTGCAAGGTAAAAAGCCGTGTACAATGCTCGTGCCAAACCCCATAAAGTACGGCGCCCCAAAAATAAAAACAAAATGACATGCAGATTCCATGCTCTCAAATGTCCCAAACCATGATGCGTGAAATGTATGAGTAGGGTAAGTAGGTGAGCCAGTTGTCTATGCTGCTGGCTGAACTCCGCCGCGTGGCCGAGGCTTGAGGTTTAATATAGGAACATCCGCATTATCGAAACCGTGATGCGATGTGCGATCTCTCAATCGTTCGTAGTGTTTCCGTAGTCGAGTCTCACCAACAACTAGTTCGAATCCAACCAGGAAACAGAAGCTTATCTCCAACCTAGCCAGTTCTGCTTCACTGACGCCACCCACCTTAGCCATCTTGGCATGGGGATAAGATAGATCTTCAAGAGCTTTCATGGCAACTCTAAGACCAGCCAGGACTAAACGGTGTGCGTTGCGCCGTGTGACGGGAATAGCTCGCTCCTCAACGGCTAATCGGTGTATATATAGTGATGTCGCGAGATATACTGCGGTACTCATGGGACAGAATTGGTGTAGACGCTGAAGATACTGGTTGATGGTGATCGGAGGCTCATTCTTGCTGTAAAATTTGCGTGTTATAGCGCTGTGTTGCAAGTTGACAGGCTGGGAATCGGCTCCCACGACAACATAAGGCTCTGATTGAGGTGGCGGCGACATGAGACCGGGGTGAGGCTTCAGCCGCACACCATCAATATCCCCCGACTCTGGTTGATTGTCATGCACAGGCTCAGGCTTATCTTTGGCAGCCAATCTCTTGGCCTCAAGCTCGGCCTGTTTCCTTAATTTCGCCAGATTCTTATCCGAGTATGACCGCACGATATTCTCCTTCTCGGCTTGCATGCCACTCATGTGCGGCACGGTAGGAGATTTTGGCGGTGGTGTCGGCGGTACATCGCCCGTTATCCTGACAAGAAGCTCGACGCCAGCGCTCAGCAAAGCGAGTGCTTCTGCTGGTGACATCTCGAAGAGGCCATGATCGGCAGAGGCTTTCGGTGCGGAGGGGTCGTCGGCGATCAAATGAGGATCGGAAGAGGGCACCGGGGGAGGAGGCGGCGGTCGATCAGTCGTGGTATCGGGATGTCGCAGTGGAATCGTGCCGGCCTGAGCCTCGGTAGTAACAGCCGTTTGATAAGACATGGCTGGAAAAAGCAAATTGTGTGTGAAAGCTTGGTCGGTGGTCAAGACACAGAGCTATTGACGCGTCTCAATCTCTTAAGGCGCTGGGCAAGATCCGGCTCGACGCCTTTCATGATCCCTCGTAAATCGAGACGTAGTGGAGGAGAGTGAAGAATAAATTGTTGGAGCAAGTTTTCGTATCACGGGCTAGGCCTGTTTTTGTTGTTGCTTTGGGTCGAGTCGGGCGTAGGTAAATAAATGCCAATCCAATCCAATACCAGCGCAAAGTTGCGACCTGTAGTGGGACGAGAATACCGAGGTGGTGTGGCGGGGCCTAAGGTAAGATCTCGACGTGGGACCCTGGAGGAGTAAGGTGCAGTAGTCGCAGGGTGGAGGGTCCTGTGAGGGCGTCGAGTCGAGCCTTTATAGTTTATCGACTTCAGTAGGAGATCGTAACGGTCGAGAGGAAGCGAGCGAGCGAGCGGAAGCCTGATGATAAAAGAGCCGGACCGACTACTTTAGCGTGGCGTTGTTTTAGGTCAAATGAAGGACAAGAACAAGATGAAGAAGAAATGAAATGAGATGAATTGTCCGAGATGAATCGCGGTCGTGAGACTCGAGCTCGCCAGGAAGAGCCTGCGATAAAGAACTCTAAAGGAAATCAGATCAAGGATTAAAAAAGAGAGGTTGCGAGATTAAAAAGAGAACGTAAATGAAGTGATTTGTTTGCTTTTGTTGACTGTGCCTAGGCAATATTGATTGTAAGTTACCTGTCGCTGCCCAACCCACGAAGGTACGGGGACCTGCCCGCACTTGCACAGTTGCACCCGCTTGCGCCTGCACCTGCCTGCACCTGCACCAGCAGCAACTAGCCGCACCTTCCTCCCGAGCTTCTTTTTTCATGTCACGAGCACGTGGTGCGGGGGAGATTTGACCTGACTCAGTGGAATAGGCAAATCAGCAAATGCCTATCGTGATCAATTCCCATATTTATTTTTCGCGTCTTCTTTTTTACTTAGCATCGAAAAACTAATCACCTTCTAGTCTTGAAAGTGGAATGCAACGGTACCAATCTTGTCAAATTGGGTCCAAGCCAGGACATTCACTCAAATTTAGCCTCCGAGATGGATGAATGGTGTTATTCCACGGTAGGCTCCGGATATGAAAGCAGCGTATTTATCGTGTTATCCCTGGCAACATTGCAGTAAATACGGGGTATGTTTACGCATACGGATATACAGCCCACTCGCTGAGGATCTAGACCAAACGGCCTCTGGGTTAAACTACTGCATGACCAGCAGAGCATAAGAGCCGCAAGAGATGATGATCTTCCCTGCCAAGGCACCATTTAGGCGTCGTCTGATGTTTTTCCCGGCGTCTAAACACGGCCACCCCGGATCTGGGCTTTAAGCCTGCTGACCTATTCTGCATGAGAAATATCAGAAACTCCATCAGTTACGCGCCCTTGCCACGATTTCTCTTTTCACTTTCAAATCACACAATCAATAACGAATAACGTGTATCAGTCCAGAGTTCTTGTGGCGATACGGCGAATCACTTGCCTGTCCTGGCCAAGTAAAGGCCCGTGGAAACAACCTCGGCACGTCCCGTTGCAAAGATGAGACTCATACAGAGAGAAACAGTATTAAAAAATTGCCCCAGCAAAGACATAGGAAGACTTTCAACATATATTTCTGTATTCAACTGTAATATGCTCACATAACAAGGCTCCGATACACCTGCAAGATGCGCACTTACATACATACCCTATACCCCTCTGCCATATCTTGATGCAAAAAGCCCCGATACCGACATGTCGCCCTTGCAACTCTGCAAACAGAAGCGATATCGTTGGTGAAGTATATAGTTGATGATAAATACGACCAACACTGCGACTATCAGGAATGAAAAAGTAAATGGCCCTTCAAAGCTCGCTAATATTGCCTCAAAATGTTTCAGAAGGTGCAGAGCAAACCTTTTCGGACATAGAGTGGTGTGGCGGTTTACCTGGACTAGACAAAAACAATAGAACACCACATATGATAACATTATATCACAAATGAGGGATCTTTATAAACGAACTAATAGCACTCCAGGTTAGACTCTCGGTGAAGTTGCGTGTCGCATACAGAAAGATATATCAATGAATGTATGAGAGACGTACCCCGAGAACAATAGTGCAGTGTATATCTTGATCGTTTTGTCTTTAAGACGGTCAGCGAGCAATGCAGCGGTCACTTCTTGTGAATATTGGTCGAGTCTAGGTGATCTGCAGCAAGATGCTGTTGTCTAATATCTATGGCCTTTTGGGCTCAAAAGATATACTAAAGATGCCTTTCCTTGTTCTCTTTGCAAGAACCTACTGTTTAGCAAAGCGTAGCGTAGATAAGAGTATCTTATGTTTCAAAACACGTGAATACTGTTTCAAGTAACTTATTACCTCCGAGAGACAAACCGATTTCTGTGAGATGCCCGAAAAAAGTTACTTAGAAGCCGAGCGATCAGCCTGCGGAATATCCACGAGAGACTTAAGAAGGGGATGCTAAAATAACTTAATAAATAGTTCCCTGAACTTGAACTAGAGCTGCCTAAATATTTCCATTTCTCAGCAAAGGGGCCCTAAGTTTTCTTGCCTCCCCTAGCTAGGAGTTCCACGGCAACTCGGTTGGTTTGAGCCTTTGAACATTACATAGCAGTCAAACACAGTATTGCATATGGTTGCTCCAGTCCGGCCAATATGATGGTGAACTTGCTTTGGAAAGGTTTGGAAGAAGAGCCGGAAAGCATTTAGAAAGGCCGTGTCTCTGCGGCGGGAACTAAGCCACTTAAGAAATTCCTCCTGTATAAGGCGACGAATCCGATAAATTCTCACTGATTGGATTTCTGCCCATTGAAGATACTGAGAGGAGGGATTTCGTCGCCTTATCAACCCTTCCATCGAGAATAGTTTCCACATTGGATGATGTTGACTGAAAGAGTCGTTGCCCCTTCTACAGCAAAGGGAGAAACTCTCACGGTATTTGATGCATTTAGAACTCGAATATCTCATTTTGAGTAGTGCTTAAGACGGATCCAATTAGGCTGAACATATGATTCCTTCACATAATAGCCATATTTAAAGCTGTCAAAGGCCGTGAGCCAATGCTTACCCGTTGCCGATTCAATACACGCTAGCAAAGAGTCAAGAAGCACTGAATTGAATTCTATAGTCACTGCCTCGCCAGTGATATGTTTAGCTGGGAAGCTGCTGATACCCTGGGGAGATCTAGTAGTGTTGCGATGTTGGCGAAATCCTGAACCAGTGAAAGATCCCCTTCACTCTGAATCCACATAATAGTCTCAGCACCTTTTCTGAATTCATGCGTAACTGCAGTGAAGAGGATCTGTGTCTTACCCACGCCTTTCATACCAGTCAGCGTTAGGAGATTGTATTTTGATGTGCTGCGATGGGGTCCAGTTCCTGATGAATCTTGTTCAGCTCATTGCTTCTCATCTGAAAGGTTGAGAATACTGCGGAGATTTTGTATTGTTAAAGGGCAATTCTGTGACTTTGCCGTGGATCTAGGCCCCTTACAAGGTGTTGAATTTGAGTATTAGATTGCGTCAAACTGAGAGCCCTTGGCGGATTCTTTCACTTGCTTGAGGTGCTTTCTGATATGTTCCGTTATTTCACTAGATTCTATCTGGATATTGGACCATGAGATATTCGCCATGTTGACTCGAATTGAGCGTTAACTCAATAGAGGTAGTCAGAGCAGTAGGGGTAGTCACCACTGGACATACCAAGATAATTGCGACGTACCCAAAAGATCACAACAAAGGACATCAACAAGGAGATTATACAACGTCTGACCCTATTGAAGTAGCTACTCACACAACCTGGCATCTTCACATCATTGCTCATGTCTACGAGCAAAGATACGGCGTGATTCAGGATATGGTTATAAACATCACGGTATAAGACGCGGACGACGCGGGCCTGAAGCCTCAGATGAACTGCACACCATATCATTGTTAATACCATGCAATTTTCTTTTCCGATTAGAAAGTAAAAGTGAGGAGGGAATTATTGAATTTGGTTAATGATGGATGCCTGAAAGGATAGATGGGAAACCACGTCAGTTCCTTTGCTTTTGAAGGTCTCTAGGTTGTGAACCTTGATATCTTAGTCCTGGAGCTGCTTAATGTGGTCGAAGTTAACTCCATTAAAACTATGTTTGCAAATATTCAGCGGCGTCCCCCATGTTGGCTTGCTAGATTGGTACTTGAAAGCCATGATGTTCACTACTCTTGACACATGCAAACTGGAAGTTGGTCAAAGGATTGCCGCATGAAGGATTAATACAACGTACCATTCAATGTAAACCCCTCTTTCTAAAACCCAAGATAATGCAAGTTATTGCCCAATGTTGCCTCGCCTGCAAGCAGACTCCGCATATCAATGTGGTACAGCCACGTCGCATCCGCCACCAATTGCCTCATCACGGAGTATGAGGAAGGCAGCTCTATTGGCTTGAGGGCGGGGTAGATGGTAACACCAAGCATATCGCCTGATGCTACTGTTGGTTGCAGTGCTATGCGCATTCTTATCAGACTCATGCTGTGAAGAGGTATGTCCTATAAGCCGTCCCTCGAGATTCTCGAGGACAGAATCCCTACAGCTTTCTGATTCAAACTTCCTAATAAACGATCTTAGATATAAACTATTCATTTTTGAACAAGAAGACCACATCATGGATCGCGCATCAACCATGTCATTCCTCGCTCATGCAGACCTGGACAACCAGCAAAGGCCCTACGAAATATGGATGCCTGAAAGTCCACAAACAAACTGTTTCTTTTTCGAACAACGGAAAATACGGATAAAAGATATGAGCCATCGCAGTGCCGAGTTCAACCTTGAAACTGGTGGTTTCGAGTTTATTCGACATGAAACTACAAAACTAGCAAAAACTGCTTTCCAGATCCAAGCAGGCGGCCTTGAAGCGTTATCTCCATATTTGGATGAGACCATCGAGCTTGTTAAGCAACACAGTCCGGCTGAAAAAGTTATATGCTTTGATTGGCGAGTATGTCTCCCGTAATGAACAAGGCTATGAATAGTTGTTGATGAGTTCTTCGTCCAGTTACGCAAAAACGACACCGCGACAAAGAGGCGAGCAGGCAATGCCGTCAATGGCAATCCAGGAGGTGAAAGTTTCGAGTTCATTCCACAAATTGGTTCATCAAGGTTATTCGCCCAATCCAACAGAGAGACGCAATTAATCAACTGGCTTTCACAGATGAATCTCTGAAAGGAGGATTGTTCGTCGCCAAGAGGTACCTTACCAAGGACGAGTTTCCTTCAATGTCCGACATGCGCGTACGAATCATCAAGTAAGTATCGAAAGAAAATCACTCCCGGAGAATATGCTCGACTGACTCATATAGCGTTTGGCGTCCCATCGTGGGGACGATAGAGGACGCACCATTGGCTTTGTGCGATAGACGATCCGTTTCGCCAAACGACATTGAATCATGCGACAAGAGTCTGACTGGCTGTGTGAGGGAAGGAAATTATCTACATTGGAACCGAAAGCAGTAGTGGTATTGGTGGCCCAAACAAACACGAGACTTACCGGTTCTGTTTGTGACATGGGATTCGCTGAAAGATGATGAGCTGGGTAAGATACGCTGATTTAAGTGAGAAGCTAAGTGAAGCTGATGATTTACAGCCTGTCCACCTCATGGATCTTTCTACGACTATAAAGCAGATCCTGAAGCACCACCGCGCGAGAGTATTGAAGTCCGTACTCTTGTTATTAGTAAGAAGGAATAGGTGACGAGGATTCAAGATGAGTGGTATTGCATAGCTGCTACCACCGAGGGGCACAATTCACGAGGCGATGCTAAATTTTGGCTGTGTTGAGTGGATCATTTGTGCGAGATAGCTGATGTCAAGGTGGTCTGCTCTATCTACGATTCCTAATCTCACAGACTCAGGGGAATATGTAAGAGTGCTCTGTAGTAGTTGTGACTATTGAACTGGTTGGATCTATATGTTCAATGATTTGTGACGTACGTAATTGAAATAGACAATCGACAGTGCTGAAATCGGGGGCTACTGAAGAAAAGGCTCCCAACATTCAAGAGACGAAGAAGAGATGATATTGCAGATAAAGATGCTCCGTGATCAGCAAGATACTTGCTACACCTTTCCACAGCCTCGCCTCGCCTCATTCTTCTAGTGACGTGTATTTTCATGCTGAACCGATCGACAGGAATGACCAGTGGTTGCATTCTAGCATTGAGGACTTGTGCATACCAGCCTTCAATTCTGGGACTTGTTGATTGAGTCGCAACAAACACCATCACCATTTTCTCAAAGAATCAAGCTCCCATAAAAAGCAAACACCCTTGACTGGATTCAAGGAAGAACCGCATTCAAGGGCGAGGAGCACTTCACGAATCCGATGATCAAAACATTGCTCTTGATGCACCTATCAATGCTACCATTCTAACGAATCCCGGCATTCCAGCCCTTAGATCTAAGCCCATCCCAAACCTCCAGATTATCATCTCATCATTTCATAAGTCTTTAACAGTCCGGCGCAACCTTGCAGTCAACTACAGCCGTTTGGCCCGCCTGCACCTTGGCAATAGCCTCCTTCAACACACTCTCCAGATCAGAAGCCTTGTCAACTCTAGCAGCGTGGATATCTCCACCTGCAGCAGCCTTGGCAATACCAGCGTAGTCAGGTACAGGATCGAAGGAAATGTTGATCTCTTCGTTTGTGGCCTTTGATCCGAGACCGTCAGGGTGAACTAGGAGTAAAGATCTTCGAGGAGCGTTCCATCCTGTGACGTGTTAGAAAAGGGCCAGTTTGATCGATGTTAGGTGACTTACCCTTGTTGTTGAGCACAATGGTCAAGACAGGAATCTTGTATCGTCTTGAGATCCAGTACACACTTCCAGGTACTGTGAAGAGATATGTTCCATCTCCCACAATCTGCACAACAAACTTGCCCTTATTTGTACCGCCGTTCTCAGCATCTGTAGCGAGCTTGATACCCAGGGCACCACCGCCAGACCAGCCGAGACCACCGCCTCCACAGTTGATCCAAGATCCGGGAATAGTGGGCTGGATATTGTCATGTACGAAACCAGTGTTGGTGACAGCTTCAATAGCCCAGATTGTATCTTCAGGGCAAAGATCACGGAGCTTCTTGCTGAGATGGCCAGTGCCGAAGGTATCGTCTGCGAGAGGCTCAGCGGCTTTGGCGATGCCAGCGAGCTTGTTTTTGTGGACTTCAGCGCGCTGCTTCTCTGTCTCTGCGGCGTTGACTTCGAGTTTGCTGGAGAATTCCTTCTTGTTAAGCGCTTCGGTGATTTGCTGGATTGAAGTGAGACCATCGGCCTTGTAGCGTGCGTCGGCTTGGATGTAGTGAGTTGGCATCTGCTGCTTCAGGGGGTCAACATCAATGTGGAAGATCTTTGCATCCTCGCGGGGCTTGCAGCGGGTTTGAACCCAGGGTACGTCGCAGTCCAGAACGACAATAGTATCAGCAGACTCAACAGCATCGTCAACACCAAACTTCAACCCGATCCAAGCGGGATGGTCAGCAGGGAAGCACATATCGCAACCGCCGGTATCCAAGACTCGCAGGCCCTTGACCTTATCTGCCAACTCGACAAGCGCAGCTGGAACCTCGTGGTTTCGTCCACTATATCCTGTAACCAATAAGGGAGCCTTTGCACCGGCCAAAGCCTCAGCGATCTCATCAACAGCACTTGTAGGAAGACCACCAAGCTCAACCGGCTCCCAGTGTTCTTGCTTCAACGAATAAGGCTTAAGATCAGCCTCGAGAATCTCTCGTGCACTGCACAGATACACAGG